>LPNX011163507.1:110372-177507 GCA_001517045.1 Pseudotsuga menziesii | reverse complement strand
AAGACTGTGATTTTGGTTGTGGTTGATTGCCTCTCCAAATATAGTCATTTTTGTGCTCTCAGCCATCCCTATACAGCCTCCTCCGTTGCTCAAATTTTCCTGGCCCAGATCTTTCATCTTCATGGAATTCCTTCTTCCATTGTCTCGGATCGTGATGCGACTTTCACCAGTCATTTTTGGATAGAACTCTTTCACCACACTGGCACCAAACTGCATATGAGTTCAGGTTATCACCCACAAACGGATGGTCAGACTGGAATTATCAATAAATGCTTGGAAACTTATCTTCGTTGCTTCTCCTTTGAGCAACAACATCAGTGGACCAAGTGGCTCCCTCTCGCTGCATGGTGGTACAATACCTCTTACCACACTACCTCTAAAATGACTCCATATGAAGCAGTTTATGGTCAGGCACCGCCAGTTCTTCTTCCTTACACCCCCAACATTTCTCCAGTTCAGGCAATTGACGCGGTCCTTCAAAACCGTGATGAGGTTCTTCGCATTTTGCATGAAAATATTCACATGGTAAGAAATCGCATGAGGCAACAAGCTGATCAGCACCGTTCTGAGCGCACTTTTGAAGCCGGTGATATGGTTTTTCTTCGTCTCCAGCCTTACAAGCAATCCTCACTAAAAATCAAAGGGCGTCATAAGCTCGCTCCAAAGTTCTATGGTCCATATAGGATTCTTCAGAAGATTGGGTCTATTGCTTATAAATTGGAACTTCCGCCTTCTTCCCACATTCATCCAGTATTTCATGTCTCTTGTCTGAAGAAAGTTCTTGGCACCAACATCAAAGGCCAAACTATTTTACCAGAACTGGATAATGAAGGATCCATCTTTTTGGAGCCGGAGGCTGTCCTCAATAAGTGCACTCGTCAGCTTCGCTCTTGCTCTATCATAGAGGTCTTAATTCAATGGCACGGAATGCAGCCCGAGGATGCTACGTGAGAACCACTCCTTCAGATTCAGCGACAATTTCCACATCTAAAGCTTTGAGGACAAAGCTTTTTCTAAGGGGGAGGGAATGTTAGGAACCCATGTCAATCCTTCTCTTTACCGTGTTAGTATATTGTTGTTGGACGCATATGCTTTGTAAGTCGTCCCATAGTAATTGTTGATCCATAGTTTGTGTTATTGTTGTTGGGCGCATATGCTTTGTAAGCCGCCTGTAGTATTTGTTGATCCATAGTTTATATTGGCCCATGGTTTTGACCCATAGTATTGGCGCCTATTTTTAGTATATAAGTGTGTGTTGAGGCCAAGGAAGGCACCGTGAAGTTATTTTGTATTGAGCTCGCTCAAAGGAGGTTGCCCCCTCGAAGTGGCCTGCGATAAATATAAAAGTGATTTTGAGTTCTGCTGCTATATCGTGTATTTTGATTAATTATTTGTTGCAAGGTCCTCACACGTTCAAACTACTGAACTACTTCTGTGTTATAAATGATTTCATGTTCATGATATGAATCTTATGCAGCATATGAGTAATGAATGCTTTAACTCCATAGATCTATCTCTATGTTATTCATTCTATTGTATTTATGTATTCTGAATTTATCAACTATCTGTAGAATTCTTAGTGCAAAAAATGGAGTACATTGCTTATACAAATAATAATCTTGCTCCCCGAGGAGATGATAGATAGAGTAGGTTAGTTATTATTTGTTTTTGGTGATCTAGGAACAAAGGGGATAAGACGGGAGGTAAGAACCTATGCATCACATGTTGATACCTTTGTTTTCTGATCACTTGCATTTAATCTAGGTACTTGCATCTCATTTATAAAATTAAGAAAAAATCACATAAACGGTGGACTGGGACGCAACCGGTAAAACATGTTTAAACTTTACTTAAAATTCTACGGTATCCAGGCTGTAAACCGGACAGATTTCCCATACTAAACAATAAACAAGCTAATTGGGAACGGTTATTGGGGAGAATACCTACTGTCAGTACCTAGGATTTTCCAGGCATCAACACCATGTCACGTCCCCTCGCATCTAAGAGGACGCAACTACGACACCGCTGCTATCATTTAGGCATGGATCTAATCCCCATGAACATAAATAATAAAAATTCATTGAACATAAAAACATATGCAGATGGATAACGATTGCAAATACAACGGAAGAAAAATACATTCATCAAAGCATTCAACATGTTCATCGTAATTCATTAAAACAAATACAGTTGCAGAGGTTAAATGCACAAGAGATACTTATCTTGAAAGGAGCTTGTCCCGCAACCAGCTATGTCACTGTAGCATTCCACCCAACCATAGGCTAGTGTGCTCATCAATCTCTTAGCAGCACTTCCACCCCCAAGCTGGACATGATTCCCACAAGGAATAAGGGAACTATAGGAGGCTCACACATAGCCAAAGATATATCAAAATTCAGCCAATCAAAAACTACATTTGGATTTATCAGGCTGCTAAGGAGGTAGAAAGGTTGAACTGCTAAGATAGTGAGCTCAACCACAAAGCTAGGGAGACCTACACCATATCTGGCTTGGCCTCTAAAATACCTACACACCCAACACAAGGAAGCATCCCCTTCTTTGCTACGCAGTCCCTCGGGCTATTCCTTCCCTTCTAGTGCTCTTCAGGGCATGCAAAGAAGAACATCAACCCCTCTTGATCTGTCTGTGAGGTTCCCTTCTACAATAGGTTTATCAAGCGTATTCAGACACAATTCCACTCCAGAGCAGTTTAGGCCAAAACAAAATATGCACCCATAGCAAATTACAAGTTCTAAGCATGGACAAAAATGTCCTGGAACCCAAATTCAATAATGGTGAATGGGGAAAAATGACCCAAGTGAGCAATCCATTTTAGAAACATTCTATGCGATTCACATGGGAAAAAATGGCCCCTTATGAGAGAGCCCATCCCTTGAGCATTACCAAAAAAACTTCCCAGCCATGGGAAAATGAAGAAAACTGCTACAAATGTGAGGGAAAACACACGGGTAGAAAAAAAACGTGAATGAGAGAGCTCTGCAAGCTTTCCACTGTGTGAGGAATGGAGCAAGTGAATGCATGAGGGAATGTGCATCATTTTTGGGTATTTACTTGGACCATAAGTCAAAAACACATTTTCCCAAAATCTAATGGCTTCTCAAATTCGAATTTGACTGCCATACTCTTCCCATCCCCATGCATTAACTAACTCAACCAATTTCTAGCAGAAATAAATGATTGGCACAAAAGAAAATTTGGGTAGTTGACAATTTGATGGGTTTTCCATTTGACATTTGGATTTTCCCCATTGGCTTAAAGATTTGAATACCCCCCCCCAACCTTATCCTTAGGAAATCATGCCCCCATCTCTTTAATGTTGCATTGACATAGCTGGTTGTGGGTATTTTAATTAAATTGCATATTTACATGATGTGCAAAATTCTAATGTGTCGAGCTAGCATGCAATACCATTGGCATCGATTTTAATTTCCGAAACATAAACCACTAAATCGATGGTGGGGCCTTGGCTTTTAGCTCCACACCATCATTAAATACAATATTTACATCATATATATTTTAATGAAAACGGGGTCAAAACTGGGGTGTTAGAAACCATCCCCATTTGAAATTACAACATCCTCCTATGCCCTTGACTCTCTCCCACCCTATCAACTGTTAACCATTCTCACTCGAAATGGAAACATCCTCCTAGGCCCCTGACCTTTCTCCACCCCCTCTCAACTATTATCCATCCCTGCTTGAACTTACAACATCCTCCTAGGCCCTTGACCCTTCCTCAACCCCTCTCAACTATTAACCACCCCCACTTGAATTTCCAACATCCTCCTAGGCCCTTGACCCTTCCACACCATGTCTCAACTATTAACCATACATTTGATGTCTTGCATAATGTGCACACATTATAGAACTGCATAACACACATGTGTTATAGAATGACATAACGCGCATGCATCTTGTAGTTCTATAATGCTCACATGTTTTCCAATTCTATAAGGGCGGGAAATATAATTTGAATTTAAAAATAACGTGCTCTCGTTTTGTAGCACCTAAACCATTCCAATTCACTTGCTTGCATGCCACCAATAGTCCTATGTGTATGGTATGGACTTTTCCTTGGTAATACCAAACCTGTGCTAAGGGATATGATAAACCACAGCTAATTGAGCATTTCTTCCAGTTTTTGAAGAAGCCTATGTTTACCCACTCGTTGTAGTATGCTACACACAATCACTTTTCACGAAATATTAAACATAAATAACATTTTTTCCGCAGATTCTAAATATGTAATTTTTATTTCAAAATTTTATTTCAATTTTTATTGTGTCCTAATTCCTTAACTCAAAAAACACAATGTTAGTGTTTTTTCCATAATCTTTTCAACTCTTTATCGTTTAAAAAAAGTGATATGGTGCACTAGAAGACAATGACCTCTACATTTGATAAAAACCAATTTCATGATTATTGCATTAAGACCTTCAAAGGAAGCACCCACAAAAGATGTACCATTTTTTAGGAATGATAGCTTAGATAATTTTTTTTTTAAATTACTAATTTTATTTTTAAAAATTAACGGTGCACTAGTGCTATATGTTCTCTACATGCCTGCAAATTTTTGTATCGTGAACCATCATTTAGGCCCTTAAAAGCTCTACCCACAAAAAAATATACCTATCATTTGCTTGAAAAAAAAAAGTGACCATTAGAAAAAATGAAACTTGACATAGTTATGAAAAATTCAATACATAAAACTTATAAATTCTGAAACATGATTCAATTTCCTACATTTCATATTTTTTTACTCAAAGCAAGATATTTTGTGTAAGTATCTCAAAAAATACAAGTAAGTTAAGGGATGCGTGATTTTTCAGTTTTCTATTGCATCTAACGTGCCAAAAGTGACCGTCATTAACTTGCACTCACCAATCTACAAGTGCAAGATAAATGACATGGGAGACTAGAGACTCCCTAAAATTGCCTTAAATCGAGTCAGTATGACTTAATGAAGGTTGGCATAAAGATAACATGGCTTGGTTAAATCATTAGAGAGAAAATGCAACTTTGCAAAATGTCCATAACATTGAAAATACTATTACATTTAAGTTGAAAGAGAAACTATGCACTGAAAATGGGTTAGAAGTTAAAATAAAGCTAAGATACTCCAAGGAGGTTATTAACCCTAATCTAGAAGACCAAAAGTATCTCTTTATTTTAACTAGCTTGAAGAAAAAAACTAACATAGCCAAAATAAGAACAAACTCTCATAAGGTTAGTAGAGAAACATGGCACTGAACAATTTCTAGAAAGTTGTGGGAGGATATGATTTACCATCTTTGTGAGACCATAAGAGTTGAGGATGAAAGTCATTTCCTCTTAGAATGCCATGGATACAACCACATTAGATTGCAATCTCCTTTCTAAATTGTTTAAACATGGAAAAATTTCATATGATGGAATGAAAAGCTAAAAATTAAGTCATAAGTATTCATTTAAAAATTCAATCACATGTAAAGCTTATGGCCATGGAGACAGGTTATGCTTTTTAGAAAGACTTAAGAATTCCTCTCCTACAATTAATTTATAAAAAAGCAAAGCAATATTGATGATGATGGTAGTTAGTGTTTACTGAGAATAATTTTGGTGTTAAGAGGATTAATTGTTCAATTTTTTTTGAAATAAGCAGATTAATTGTTCAAATATTTTACTATATAAAGTCTATAAAAGTTACTTATTATAACTATACTAAATTTTTCTTAAAAGTGCCAGTCAAACCATAAAAAAAATGAAAAACAATTTTTAATAAAATGCTTCAGGAAAATCCCATTGCATATCATAATCCCATTACATATCATCATAAATTTCATTATGTATCACCTAAATTCTTCAAAAATATATAACAAAATGCATATTTACATCGTCCCAAGATCAAGTCAATATTAAAGCCATATTAAAAATTTTCTTTACCTTTTATGTTTTCATAAAATTTATATTCAAATATGGCTAACAAAACTATGTAGTAAGAAATGAAAATAAATCATAAGATATCAAGCATGAAAAATTTATCTCCAAGTCTTGCTAATAAAACCGAGTAAGATATGAAAAGAAATCATAAGATATCAAAATGACTCTCAGCCTGAATTATGGTAAGGTTCTATTTGAAGATACTACACATGCAAGTGCAGTCAAACATCCATGAGAAATATTGCTAATATTTCTCTACATAAACAAAATCCATTTATCATTATATAAACAGAAATCAAGCTAACTCTTGCAACCTGCAACTGAATTATAGTAAAATTAAGTTTTTGAATATACAACAGGTGCAATCAAATCATCAAACATCCATGAAATATCAAGCTGACTCTTACAACCTGCAACTGAATTATGGTAAGGTTAAGATTTTGAATATACAACAGGTGCAATCAAACATGCAAATATCCACGTCATCTTCATCAGATGCCATTGGTTGCATTACCATATATTTACATATATTCAAATTTCTACCTGATTTAAAACGTGGCCAAGATTGATCGTAGGTGGGACTTGGCAGCTTTAATTTGAACATGGGAAACAGTTTTGGGAGATGTAAATAACACACCTGGAAGCATTTCTCCACACACACATATATAGAGAGAGAGAGATTCAACCCACTTCACAATAAATGACTGAAGAGTATATACACACTTCACTGTTAATACGTCATGGCTGCAACCTGCAGCAAAACAGAGACTGTTATCTTTGTAGACGCAATTGGCATTTGAATTCGGCTATGAATTCTTCCACTGTCCTGTTAAAATCTTCGTCTATCATGGAAACCAATTCATTGTACTTTTTCCTATCTATAACCGCTGGAACTTCTACAAGCTGCATCAGCTCAGGTAGTGATACTGAGCAGTTTTCTACTTCGCAATTTTCTGTGTACTTCACTGTATCCATGCACGATTTGCTGGGACTGTATCTTGCATTAGCACAGGCGTTCTCGGCACTGCAAATAAACTTCATCTGTTCAGTCGGCTGGCCATAGTCTGAATCAAGCGTTTCCTGCTCGGCTGTCTCATAACAAGGTACAATTTGTTGCCGACAATAAGCCAACTCACCAAAGTTCTCATAAAAGTTATTATCAGCTGTAACTCCATTGGAATTCCTGAACAATCCCAAGTGGGGGATGCGGGTAACTGCAAGTATGATAATAATGCATAAGAAGAACATGAAGAGCCTGTGGTAAGCATCGGAAAGAATTATAAACTGAAAGGGCAGTGGCAAATTTGTAGGCCAAAACACTTGGCAGCAAAGCGTTAGGGCAACCATACGGAGGATAACAACTGCCAAACACTTTATTTGTTTGGACTCCATATGCTATCCTCTGCTACGATCTCATCAATGAATGTTGTTTTTGCCTACGATAAGTACAGGATGTATGTAACATCTATGGGCGGTCAAAGTTAGTGCTCATTGCCATCCAAGTTCCTGGCAAGAATCTAGGTGTAATGCGTCCATCTTTGGGCATTAAATTATAGGCGGTGGACAGAAATATTAGTAGTTTTAAAGAGATTGACCTTCACAAGGAAACTTCGGCAGTGCAGAGCCACCGCTCTTTGTGATTGACTGAGTCTGAGCATGCCCTTCGGGTCATGTTTGCGTTTTCTATGTTTAAATTGGATGATTGATTGCGTTTTCTATGATTAAATTGGATGATTGATTGATATTTAGGATCAGCCTCACGAAAGTGTGTGGTAAAGGACGGAGCCATTGCTCACAAATATATAATTTTGTATGCTCTCGTGATGAGTGTAAAGTCCAAGTCAATGGATTGCTCTCGTCGAACGAGTTGTTTTGATTAAGTGAACATAGATAGGTATTGTTTTTTTAAAGTTACGGAAATCGGTAACAGGTCGGGATTACCTGGGCGAGGCCACTCTAAACCCCAGGTATATCCAACAGCCCTCAAGCCAGATAGGTATTGTTTTTTTAGCCATGGGAACAGCAACTTCCCAAGAGTATATCGAAAAGCTTATAGGTATTGTTATGCTATACTTTGGTGTATCTTTAGGTGTACTTCTAGAGAACCATTGTTTTGATCAATAGGATGTTATTGAGCAATGATAGTTATGGGTGGGTCTTTTGGTCCATCCTTTAGGAGTACTATGGTTTAATGGCACTATTGACTCTCATTTGATGTGTTTTTAACCTCGAGGTTGGTGTTGGGGCTCCTAAGGGTTGACCATTGGGTCACATAGCTCCATATCATGTTTACCAGCGCTGGTGGCTTCTGCTTTAACTACGAGACACTCGTCTCTATTCACAACCACTTTGGACACCTTCATGGTCCTTCACTTAGTGGGCTCGTGCTCTCCCTAACTTTAGCCTAATTAAAACATATGCATTATAACATATGCATTATAAGTATAAGTATTTATCAATTAAAACATATGCATTATAAAAATTTATCAAGTAACATATGTATTTATCAAATTCGAAATAAGCAATTATAAAAATATACATATATAAAATAGTGGGTAATTGATGCATGGATAACTTGGTTGCTCATTCATGGATTGGTAGCTGATGCATGGATAACTAGTAGTGATGTATGGATAACATACTAACTGATACATGGATAACTTGGTAGCTCATCATGGATAACTAGTAGTTGATGTATGGATAACGAGTTGTTCGCAATTCGTGACAAACAACCTGTTTAACTAGAAGAAGCTCGTGATAATAGGTAGCTAAAACATAAACAAGGGTGATTGGTGGCAATGTTCACATGTCACAAATTAAGTGGTTGTGCATTCAATTATGATTTTTTTCAATTGAAAATAAATTATTTTGGATAAGCTATATGTGCAAGTTGAAGTCCTTATAATGGAATCAAAGATATGCTTAAAATTATACCATCATATATTCATTTTAAACCTAGATTTAATAGGCATCAAGAGTGATCCATTTTGTTTTGATAATTTTAATTGAAAATAAATTATTTTGTATAAGCTACATGTGCAAGTTGAACTAGTTATAATGGAATCAAATATATGCTTGAAAGTGCACCATCGTAAATTAATTTTAAATGTGTTGAATTCTAAGAAGATTCTAGATTCATTTTAAATTCACAGGGAAGCTCACCCTAGATGACTATTAAGACATGTTAAAAATTGGGTTTCTATCAAAAGAAGGGTCCCCATTCCTATTGTATTGATGTGTTGTTCCGTAGTTGAGCAACGCGACAAAGTGAGACATTGTGAGAAAAAAAATGAAGTAGAAGGCCTTGTAACAATGATTCAAGCCATGATGTCTATTGCAACTCCATAGTGAGTCCAACTTTCTTTACATTTTCACTTCATATTTGAGAAGAAAAGAGAAAGGTACAACCCTCACCTTCTAGTTGGGTTTTCCTAAGGTACATCTTGTATTCATTGTATGGATGGTGCATGATATTTGTTGTTTAAATTCTTTTATTAGATTCTTAGTTCATTTTAGTGATTTGAGTGATAGGCTTGTAACTAATTAAAATATATTAAGAAGTAACACTACATACTAAAAAAAATGTAGAAATTGGGACAAACTATTCTAATGGCTTATCAACAACACTTTACTTATCATATTGTTATGAAAACACTTTTCTTTTGAATTTTTGTGGGAGATAGCATGATCTATAAATTGACTTAAAGAAAGAAGTCTCAAGTCCTAGAAATTACAAAATTGTACAATACCAATCCAAGGGATGACTCCAAGGAAAGTTTCAGAAAGATGAAAACACAAGTCTTTGACATCTCTCACAATATGGAAATCCTCATGGTAACTCTAGAGAAAATTTTTGGACCTTTTGGGGAGTTTGGTAGCTCTAACTTAGATGCTATCTCTAATAAGAGAAACATAGTTGCAATGTCCCCGCTAACAACTTTCAGAGCATATTTTCATTCAAACAAGAGATAACAAATTTTGGAGAAACAAGAGTCTGCATGATGTTTTCACCAAGTTTTTAGAGCAACAAGAGGCTGCCCCATGGAGCCAGGAAGTTGTTTAATTAGATTGAGCAATTTGGAGGTGCTTAGGATTGAGAGTGATTTTTTGAAAGACATATTGAACATGGTTTAGTCGCCACAATATCTCATATGGATCCAAATATACTTCTCGATCTCGGGATAAAAAATATGTTGCATTATGTTTCCACCAAGCTTCACAACCAAGGTCGTTCCCACTTCTTTTCTTAGATTTGGAAGCTATAAGAGAATATGATGAGATATCGTGATCTTGTTGAGTATCCTTACTCACATACTCTTAATCTCATATATTAATGTCTTGACATGCTTCTCTGTTAGAAAACAGGATCATAGAGAAATAACAATAAACAATAAACATGATGCAAATATTAAAACACATTACAACAGAGACACCAATATAGTGTGGTTCACCCAAGATGGCCTACGTCCACACACAAATTGCTAGTCATTTTATTATTATACAATCCAGCAAAATCAAGGGATACAACCTGCAGAATACCAGTTACACTTCCTCTTCACTCTCTCACAGTGTCTCACACAATCATAGAGATCGTTTTACAATGATACAATACAATACATAGCCGTATTACAATGTGATGCAGAGGAATTTTCTCTCAATCAAGACTCTGAAGTCAGGTCAGATTCTAAAGTTATAACCCTATCCCAATGAGGGGTCAAATTGTAAATCATTTGTATAATGTTTAAATGCTCTCATAGTTAGCAAGAAGATTCTAAATGGTATTAAGTGCCATTATAGTATGAGTCATGGTAAATGATTCCTTAAGCAAGGGAATGAATCTAGGGCTATTGAAGATATTCAAGAACCAGTTTTAATTAGTTACTAGAGATAGGCTCAAGTAGTTTCTATTTTTGGAACACTAAGTTAGGGACTAGTTGCAAGATTTTAGGAAATAGTTAGTGCATGAGCTAGAGGCTCGATCTGAAAGAAAATACATTGTAAGTATACGGGAATTTAGGGGGAGAGGAGATGGCCAAGTAAAGAGAAGATCAGACCTTAGGTAGATGAGAAGAAATATCAGAAGTAAAGCAAGGTTTGCTTTTAGTTTGTACAGTTTGGTTCTATTAATGGAAGAAGAAGAGATTCATCATTTTCTGTGTGTATTTATGCATCTTTGTGATTGTGCTAAATCCGTGATGAATATTTGTTCGTTTGAAGAGTCCATGTTTATTGTAGAACTTGAGTGCAGAGCAATCTTCCTTTGATGGAATTGTTGATGGAAAATGAAAAAAAATTGAAGCATTCAGGGAGAAACAAAACCAGCGGCATAAATCATGGTTTGAGGAGGTTGAAGCGACTATCAAGGTCAGCTCCATCGTCAGTCTTGGTACCATCTGGTTTAAGCTCTCAAGAAGAATCCCTAGCGCATAATGAAAATGCAAGATCTCCTCGATGCTTTCACCATCAAAGTAAAACTGAGGGGGAAATGTTGCCAGGGTTTATTCCGTTGGATTGGACAAGAAATGGTTATGGTTTAATATGTGAGGTAAATTTGCTATGATAAAGTCAAACAATTTTACACGTAGATCAGAGTGATTGAGTGTGAGGTTTAAATTTCTTTTTGCCTGTCAAAATAAATATCTATATATCGATTTAACGTCTGGAGACTAGCTCTGCTAATGATTTGTCAAAATATTTCGGGCCTAAAAAAAACAGAGTATCGTTTTAACTAACTAGCAATCGCTTCAGGAATAATTGAGATGGTATTTGACTGTGGCAATTTGATCTGAATGAACTTTAAAAATCCTGTGGACAATGTTTGAGGAAGGCTGCGTTTAAATCCAGTAGATTATTTCATTTTGAATAAGAGCAGAAGTGTTGTCAAAATACAGCACCAACGCAGAGTTGAGAGGAGAACAGTTCAGCGCAGGTTCAACGCAGTGTTAGGTTCTCTTGGGTTATGTGATTTTTTGGTTTTCAGTCTTTATTGCTATCATTTTTTGGTATCAGAGCAGGCCAATCCTGCTGAAGGTGAGTTGTGAAGGTTTCTTTTTGAAGGAGAAGACAGGGAAGCAAAAGGTCTGAATGTGATGGACATGAAGAGAGCTTGAGTTGATTGCAGAGTAATTCTGTAAGAAATGTGGAAGACAAGATCATGCATGGATCTTGTAAGTATTTTTTATGCTTCTTTGATTCTGATTTTAAATTGTTTGCGATTACAGGTAGCAGAGAAAGAATGGTAGCAGCCATTACAGCAGAAGAACTGTGACAGAGAACTTATAAAATTGAAAAATAAGATTTGTAGATTCTGCAATAGGAAGATTGCAGACAAGGAAAATGATTGGGTCAAAGACATAGAGGAGAGAGTTCCTGAGAAAGTGGTAAGCATGTTGGCCTTGTTTTAAAATTTTGACCAAATAAGTGTTTGTTTTTTAAGAAGGTAACAACTGCAGGAAAGTAAGTTTTCTATTTTAGTGGGAGAATAAGGAATAGTCATGTTGAAGAATTGTGACAAGGAACCCATAACAAGTTGATGTTGTAGTGAGAACAGTGAAGTTCTCAGAGGAAGGTGGCTATAAAAATGAAAGCCTGAGAAGGAGCATTGAATTCTCAAGAGGTTTTGAGGAAAGAGAACCAGTGAATACCAAAAGGCCAGACTTGGAGACAATTTTTGGTGAGGTATTTGTGGCAAGGTGAAAAGACATGTTCACTGCAGAGGCTGAGAGTGCAGTTCACCAAGGGCTTGGAAAAAGCTCATGAAGAAGTGAAGATGATTGTTGATAGTCATAGAAGGGGTCCAAGGAAGAGGCACATTAAGTTGAAAGAAGGTGCCAAAGACATTGGCATAAAGGGGAAAATGAGTCGAGGAGTTTGACAAAGAGATTGTCCAGATCAAGGAAAAACTTAGTGAGTTGATAAATCTGTTACAAGAAGGTGAAGAAGACCAAAGACAAGGTTGTATTTTGAGAAAGAAGAAAGTGAAATGGTCCATACTGCAAGCAAAGATGGATCAGAGATTGCTTGCATGGTGGAAGAAAGTACTCAGGGTAGATGAGTATGAGAAAAAGGTTCCCATATGTGAACATGAACTAGGATCAATCCTTGGGGAGGAAGAATACATTGATGAGCAGTATGCTGAAAGTTTCATGGACTGTTTGAGAATTTCATAGCAAAATGAACAGATGATGATGGTTGCATCTAAGGAGACAATAGAGTCTCTTGTTTTTGAAACTAATGTTTTGGGTGCATATTTGTCCATAGGTACTGAAGATAGTAAAGATCAATATGGAGAAGGAAGGGATCAATAAACAAATTCTAGACAACTAGAAGAAAATGCAAAAGACAAGGATTTGCAAACTCCAAAGGTGAAAATGGGAGATGAGCCTATGCAAGGTGTAATTCTTTAAGAAGAAAATGTGGATAAAGGGTTTATTGAAAAACCCATGGGCTATACAAGGAATGCATGTCAGCATGGAGAGGATAGTGATGGAGAAGCTAATGAGAGACTAGTTAAAAGTCTCATGAAGCATATGTGGATTAGAAATCAGCAAGAAGATTTTTCCATTGAGTCATCAAGTGAGGCCATATTTCTTTATGATTTTAAAACTAATAATTTGTGTGTGATTGCAGGTCACAGGGCTGATGAAAGAGGACATCCATCTAAATTTGTCACAAAGTTTGAAAAAGATGCAGTAATACCTTTTCAAGACATTGAAGTAAGACATAAATATGTCATAAGGAAACCTGTTGAGGATGAGAAACCACTAGAAGTGGTCATCACAAAAGAAAGAGATGAAGAAATGCCTTATGAAGGCATAGAAAAATAACAGAATCAAGAACCTGTCATAACAGAGGAAGAGACAACATTGTCTCATAAAAACATGAAGACTGAAGAGGATATGCTTTCTGCGGGCATGAAAGTAGAAAAAAGATAAAAACTTTGTTGATGAAGATGACTCAGACTTGGTTCATTTTGAAGAGGGGACAGATTTGTCTCAAAATGAAGGGAATCCTGTCATACGAAAGAACAAGGAAGAATTGGCTATTGGAGATAGTAAACAATATGAAGAAGAAAATCCACGAAGAGTTGTTGTGAAAAAAGAAAGAAAAGAAGACAATGTGGAGCATTGTGATTGAATACTTGAAGGAATGTCAAGTAGAAGGTGAGTTGCTGGAGTATTTGCTGAAGGAATATGAATATGGATGGGATTGCAGATAGTGATGAAGAAGTGTCTCAAGCTTTAGTTGAGATAGAAATGCATGCTAGTTGCCAAGTTCCTGATGTATTGGATAGCACAGAAGGAGGGATGAATGAGTATGTTATTGCAGTCAACAAATTGGAGTATGAATTACTTCTTGAAAGTAAAGCTGAATTTTAGAGACAACAAATGAATTATGCAGAGGGATATGTCTTCACAGGCATCAAAGATGTATGGGTGGCAGAAAAAGTAGAGTGCAACCAACAGCTTGAAGATGAAAATACAGAGTTTAAGTAGACAGAAGATCTCAGATCATTAGATAATGATGAGATAAACAAACTAAATCTGAAGGTTTTGAAGGTGACAGTGTTGAAACAGTTGTGAAGCAACATTGGAAAAGGTATTTATATGCCTTGGGCATATTTTCGAATGTGTGTGGTGGAACAAAGGAAAGTGATATTTTTATGACTCTTACATATGGTGGAATTTAGTTGCAAATAACCAATGATAGGAACATGTTTCAAACAATGTACAAATGGATAATGGAGATGGTGAATGTTGGAACTAAATTGGTTCAAGAAAATGAGGTTTCATTTCATTTGTTAAAGGAGAATGCAAAAGGAAAAATTGTCTTGGGGGACTATATGGAAGCTAAAGGAAAAACTGAAGATTCTAAAGAGGGAAATAGTCATTCTATTGCAGGGTAGAAATGGAAAATCCAACTCATGCAAGAAGGTATTGTTGAGTTGATGGGATTAAAGTGGAATGAGACTCGTGGTATTTTTGTGCAAGTATATACCCAGTCACAAATGAGCAATATATTTCAACAAGAAAATAGAGTGGATGGTGAGATAGATTATTTGTGGAACTTAATACAGTTTGCCAATAGAAGATACATCAAATTAAAGCAATCAGTCCATTGTGAATTTGGATTAAAGGAGAAAAATTCTGAAGGTAGATATAGTGGAGCATTGCAACACACAGTTTGGAATCCTAGAAGGTTAAAGCCAACAAGAAATGATGACAGTAAAGCTTTTAGACAGCTACAAACTAAGGTTTTGGATCCAGGAATACAAAGGCTGAAAATGCATGACTAGGAGGTCATGATTTTTCTTCTACTTTGTGAGTTTGATGCAGGGGCATTTGATCTCAATCAAGACCCTAAATCTGGGTCAGATTCTAAATTTATAACCCTGTCCCAATGAGGGGTCGAATTGTAGATCATTTGTATAATGTTTAAATTCTCTCATAGTTAGCAAGAAGATTCTAAATGGTATCAAGTGTCATTATATTATGAGTCATGGTAAATGATTCCTTAAGCAAGGGAATGAATCGAGGGATGTTGAAGATATTCAAGAATCAGTTTTAATTAGTTACTAGAGATAGGCTCAAGTAGTTTCTATTTTTAGAAACAAATACACTAAGTTAGGGATTAGTTGCAAGATTTTGGGAAATAGTTAGTGCATGAGCTAGAGGCTCGATCTGAAAGAAAATACATTGTAATCCTATGGGCAATTAGGGGGAGAGGAGATGGCCAAGTAAAGAGAAGCTCAGGCCTTAAGTAGTTGAGAAGAAATATTATAAGTAAAGAAGGGTTTGATTTTAGTTTGTACAGTTTGGTTCTGTCAATGGAAGAAGAAGAGATTCATCATTTTCTGTGTATGTATTAATGCATCTTTGTGAATGTGCTAAATCTGTGATGAATATTCATTCTTTTGAAGTGTCCATGTTTATTATATAACTTGAGTGCAGAGCAATCTTCCTTTGATGGAATTACTGATGGAAAATGAAAAAAAATTGAAGCATTGAGGGAGAAAGAAAACCAACAGCAGAAATCATGGTTTGAGGAGGTTGAAGCGACTATAAAGGCCAACTCCATCATCAGTCTTGGTGCCACTTGGTTCAAGCTCTCAAGAATAATCCCTAGCGCATAATGCAAATGCAAGATCTCCTGGATGCTTTCATCGCTAAAGTCAAACTGAGGGGGAAATGCTGCGAGGGTTTACTCCATTAGATTGGACAAGAAATGGTTATAGTTTAATATGTGAGGTAAATTTGCTATGATAAAGTCAACAAATTTTACATGTAGATCAGAGTGACTGAGTGCGAGGTTTAAATTTATTTTTTCCTGTCAAAATATATATCTATATATTGATTCAGCATCTGGAGACTAGCTCTACTAATTATTTGTCAAAATATTTTCAGCCTAAAAAAAACAGAGTATCGTTTTAACTAACTAGCAATCGCTTCAGTAATCATTGAGATGGTATTTGACTGTGGAAATTTGATCTGAATGAACTTTAAAAATATCGTGGACAATGTTTGAGGAAGGCTGTGTTTAAATCCAGTAGATTATTTCATTTTGAATAAGAGCAGAAGTGTTGTCAAAATCCAGCACCAGCGCAAAGTTGAGACGAGAACAATTCAACGCAAGTTTAGCGCAGTGCCAAGTTCTCTTGGGTTATGTGATTTTTTGGTTTTTAGTCTTTATTGCTATCACAATGATTTCCTTTTATACGGGAATTACAATGGGAAAATACCATGGGCCCGTAAATTCTTGTCCAACAAACATCCCAATTTTTTTGCGGGGCACCCCCTTTCTCAGGGGTTTTGTATCGAACCCCCGCGGGGGGACAATTCCCCCCTGCACCCCCATGCTAGGAAGAATGCATAGTAAAATTGGGGTACAAACATGACTGGACAATAACATATTTGAATCAAGAAAGATCATGATTCACAACCAACAATCTCCCACTTGGAGACTGATCACAATAACTCCACCGCTGTCGCACTTGCTTGACTATGCTATGAACGTTGGACCTAGAAAATTTCTCACCTTTAGCTTCATGCTTGAATGCCAACAGAAACTGAGCAGGAAATCAGTTTCTCTCTAGTTACGACCTTTTTCAACATGTTTGCAACATTCTGGCTAGTATGTTTCTTTTCCAACTTTAACAGTTCATCTTCCAGAATATATCTTATGAAATAACTCTTGAGATGTATATGTTAGTATTCGAATGAAAGGATGAGTTATTTGTGAGATTAATGGCACTCTGGATGTCAGTGTATAACATGTTATTATCCTTCTTCTTACCCAATTCCTCCATGAACCTTTGCAACCAAATCATCTCTTTACTAGCCTTTGTAGTAGCAACAACTCTACTTCCTTTGTTGAAATTGCAACAACCTTTTGTAGTTTCAAAATCCAACTTATTGTTGTTCCACCTATAGTAAAAACATACCCTATGGTGCTCCTCCTACTATATTTATCACCTTCCATATCTGCATCAACATATCCATGTAGAACAATGTCTAAACCTCCAAAACATAATGCATGAGAATTCTACCTCTCAAATAACTAAGAATCCACTGTACTGTCCTCCAATGCTCTTTACCTAGATTGTTCATATACATGCTCACAAATCCCACTGCATGTGCAATATCTGGTCTTGTGCACACCATGGCATACATCAAGGGAACCTTTGACATGCATTCTATCTCCTCCTATGTATTGGGACACATCTCCTTAGTTTGAAATGGTCAGCCAAATGTGTACTAACTGGTTTTGCATTCTGCATTCTAAACCTCTCCAACACCTTTTCTATGTACTCATCTTGAGACAATGTCGATTTGTGATTTTTCCTGTCTCTTGTTATTCTGATACCAAGGATTTGCTTTTTAGCACCCAAATCCTTCATTGCAAATGATTTAGCTAGTTTCCTTTTGAGCACATTTATATCCTCCATGTTAGACCCTGCAACAAGCATGCCATCCACATACAATAACAAGATAATATATCTTCCATTATCTAGCCTCTTGAAATAAACACAGTAGTCATAATGAGATCTACTATAACCCTGTTCTATCATAAACTTATCAAATTTCAAATACCACTGTCTTGGAGCTTGCTTCAGGCCACACAAGTTCTTCTTCAACCTGCAAACCAAATTATCCTTCCTTTTGACCTCATATCCTTGTGGCTGTTACATATAAATTTCTTCCTCTAAATACCCATGGAGAAATGTTGTTTTTACATCCAACTTTTCTAGATGCAAATCTTCTACTGCCACTAGACATAAAATAGTACTAATCAAAGTCATTTTAACAACAAGATACAATATTTCATAAAAAATTCCTTTCTTTTGTGCAAAACACTTTACAAAAAGTCTAGCCTTCTATCATTTCTTGCCTCTATCTTCTTCCTTCGACCTGTAAACCCATTTATTTTGCAATGCTCTTTTATCTGCAAGAAACTCAACCAAATCCCATGTCTCATTTCTTACGAATGAGTCCATCTCCTCACCCATGCCTTGCTCCCACTTATTTTTAGTTTGCACCTGCATTGCTTCTTCATAATATTTTTTTTCACCAGAATTAGTCATCAATAAATAGTATAGTGAAGGAGAGAATCGTTCAGGGGGTCTACTTAACCTGATAGATTTTTGATACTTGCAGGAGTTTGAGGTACTTTCTATTGTTCTTGATTTTATGGTACCTTTGGAAATTCATTTTCATTGACTTTATCAAGCACTGTGTACTCTATGTTTTCCTTTTCCTCTTTCTTTCCCTGCAACTAATCTTTGTACATAACCTTTTCATTGAATACCACATCTCTACTCCTAATGATTTTGTGATTTTCATGTTAGATTTTTATCATTTAAGCTAGCATTAACTTAGGATCTTATCTGAGAGAATAACAAGCACAGCAATCAAACACATGAGATAATGAACACAAACATTTTCCTCTAGGAAACCATAAAGGAGAAAACCCCACAACTTCCTCAGATATAGAATCAACACCAAAAGCAAAGCCCCAAAAACAGTAAGATGATCTCCCGATAGAAGTAGTATCTCTCTCTCTCTTGTCCCAACAACTTCTTCTCTCTCAGTTATGCGCTACAACTGAGTGTGAGTGAGTGTGTGATAAATAGAGAGGCTCACTCTCTATTTATACTAATTCTCGACTTGACAATAACTCACTAGGGATGACTTCTCTAGGAGATTCTAATAACCCTAGGGCCCCACAACTACGGGGAATTTAACCCTTGAACAATAGGAGGGTTACCCACAATGAATTGGCATGACTTGTTTACATTATAGAACCTCCCGATGGGAACATTGGGGCATGACATGACTCAATTACATTACAGATACTTCCTAGAATAAACATCGGGGTACAATTCATGAAATATACAAGTGAATACATTCTGAAGTTACAAATACATCAACACTCCCTCTTAACTAGCAAGGTATTCTCTCGACACAATTTTCAGCACTGGTCTTCTTCTCTGTATCGACTGGATCATCTTGTCATCTTCATCTTCAAGGCATCTTCATCTTCAAGTTGTCTTCATCTTCAAGTCTTCTTCATCACGGGATCTGGATCATCACTCGATCTGGATCATCACTGCTGGATCATCATCACTGTATCATCATCAAGTCTAGATCATCACTTGATCTGTATCATCATCAAGTCTGGATAATCACTTGATCTAGATCATCATCATCGGTGCTATATCAAAATGGTGTTATCTCTTGATTCTTCTCATCACAGGAAGTTCTATAGAGCCAGTCCTTTTTCATGCTGGTTGTAGGCCTAGCCTCCATGTAGGTCTTCTTCAGTGCTTATATATGACCCTAAGTTAGAATGGCCCTCCCAACACTTACATCTGACCTCATCTTGTCAGAAAGGCACACCCAATAGTC
This sequence comes from Pseudotsuga menziesii, assembly GCA_001517045.1. Taxonomy (NCBI): domain Eukaryota; kingdom Viridiplantae; phylum Streptophyta; class Pinopsida; order Pinales; family Pinaceae; genus Pseudotsuga; species Pseudotsuga menziesii. Next base: position 157,663 of record LPNX011163507.1, on the reverse strand, counting down.
ACATTTGACCTCATCTTGTCATAAAGGCCCAACACTCACATCTGACCATGTGTAAACACATCGTGCTAGAATGGATCAACACTTATATCCGACCATGTGCGAACACACCGCATCGGAAGGGCTCTGCACTTACATCCGACCATGTGCGAACACATTGCATCGGAATGGCTCTTCACTTACATCCGACCATGTGTGAACACACTGCATCGAAAGGGCACTGCACTTACATCTAACCATGTGTAAACACATCACGCCAGAATGGCTCTCAGTCCCAGACTGAGGATTCCTGGTAACTGACCAGATGCCTCCATTCTCCCATTGAATGGCATCTCAACACCAAGTTGAGTATTCCTGGTAACTGACCAGGTGCCTCCATTCCAAGAATGGCATTCAGCATTATATATGATCATGTAGGAACCAATCCTATAATCACATCAGAATGGCTCAGCACTCACATCTGACATGGAAGGAACCAATCCTCTCACCATGACAGAATGGCTCATCCCTTACATCTGACCATGGAAGGAACCAATCCTCTCACAATGTCACAATGGCTCACGGACTCATCACTTCCCCTTGGAGGGAGCCTCGATCTAGAGAACACCAAGCTTCTCCCTGAAGTACTCAAACTTCACTCTGGCCAATGGCTTCATCAACACATCAGCTATCTGTTCATCCATCGCAACATACTGTAACTTCACTGCTCCTCTCTGCACCTTATCCTTGATATAGTGATATTTGATCTCGATATGCTTCGACTTGTCATGGAACACTGGGTTCTCTGACAACTTCACACAACTCTGGTTGTCGCAATATATACAAGTATCATCCAACTGGAGATTAAATAAATCAGACAGTAGCTTTCTCAGCCACACTGCCTCACAATTAGTTGAACAAGCTGTGATATACTCTGCTTCAGCTGTACTTAGTGCCACATAGGACTGCTTCCTGCTAAACCAAGAGATCACACCTGATCCCATATTGAAGCAGCATCCTGAAGTGCTCTTCCTATCGATGGCACTGCCTGCCCAATTTGAAATCAACATAACCCTCCAAGTTAATCTTCTGATTTGCCTCGTACTTGAGCCCATAATACACTGTACCCTTCAAGTACCTCAGAATATGCTTCACAACAATCAAGTGAACATGTCTTGGATCTGTCAGGAACTAGCTCAAGGTGTTCATAGCAAAGAAAATATTTGGTCTCGTGTTCGTCAGGTACATCAAGGACCCAATCATCTGACGATACATCATAGCATCAATCACTTATGATGAAGCATCACTCAATAGCTTCAGGTTCTATGCCATAGGTGTGGTTATGGCCTTACAGTCCATCATCCAAAACCTATTCAGGATCTCTACTGCATACTTCCCTTGTTCGAGGAAGATTCCATCCACATTCTTCCACAGCTCCATGCCTAGAAAATAGTGCATCATACCCAAGTCTTTCATTTCAAACTCAGTAGTAAGCTTCCTCTTCATATCAACAATCAACCCATCCATACCTGTTACAAACAGATCATCTACATATAGTAGGAGTATCACTGGGTTACCTTTTTCAACCTTGTAGTAAAGGTTGGAATCTGCTTTACTTTTGGTAAAGTCCAAACTGGATAAAAATCCATCAATTATGTCGTACCATGTCATGGGTGCCTGTTTCAAACCGTACAGGGATTTCTTCAATCTACACACATGAGACTCCCTATCATGTGTCTCAAAACAGAGTGGCTGCTCCACATACACTTCCTCTTCTACTACACCATTCAAGAAAGCAGTCTTGACATCCATTTGGTGTATCTTCCATTTCATCACTGTAGCTAGAGCAAGTACTGATCAGATGGAAGTGTATCTGGCTACAAATGCAAAAGTTTCTTCATAGTCTATTCCTTCTTTTTGGGAGAAGCCACGAGCCACGAATCCTGCTTTATATTCTCTGTGCTGCCATTTGCAGCATGCTTGATCTTGTAGATCCATTTGGAAGTTACAATAGACTTCCCTTCTGGTCTTGGGACAACATCCCAAACATCATTCTTCATGATTGATTGATACACTTTGATCATAACATCCTTTCATTCTTTTCTTTTTGCTGCTTCTTCATAGTTGGAAGGTTCTTTATCAATAATGTCACATAGGAGGGCTACATAACTGGAGCAGGACCTAGTTCTCTTTTTTCCTCTATGTGTTTCTTCCAAAGCTCCATATCTTTCTACACCTTGGATAATTTCACGTACCCAAGCAGGTTTCCTCTTGTGAGGATTCTTATCCTGAGGTGGATCCACAGGTTCTTGAGGTTCTTATAATTCTCGATCCTCTTCTTGAATTTCTTCGTTCATGGTTGTATCATGAATTCTGGGTGCTTCTGTTTCTTCAGGTTCTTCAGGCGGTCTCTTCCTAGATTTGATGTAGGTTGAATCTTCATCAAATGTTACATCTCTGTTGATGTCGATCTTCTTGAATCCTGGGAAGTATATTCTGTAAGCCTTCGAGCTTTCAGAGTATCCCACAAATACACCCTTCTATCTTGAAGGATCTAACTTCATCCTCTTTTCTTTCGGAATGTGTATGCATACATGACATCCAAATATTCTGACATGGCTGATTTCTGGTTTCTTGCTGAAGAAGACTTCTTCAAGTGTCTTGTTCTCGAGTACTCTGTGTGGAGTACAGTTCTGTACATATATCGTTGTTATGGCAGCTTCTGCCCATAGATGCATGGGAAGATCTTGATCATGAAGCATGGCCCTTGCCGCTTCCATGACCGTTCTATTCTTTCTTTATGCAATCCCATTCTGTTGTGTATTATATGGAGTGGATAACTCCCTCTTAATCCCTGAGTCTTTGTATAGCTCTTTGAATTCATTTGATGTGAATTCTTCACCATTATCTGATCGAAAGGTCTTGATCTTCTTTTCTATGTGGTTCTTGATCAAGGCTTTGAATTCCTTGAACTTGCTGAATAATTCATCTTTGTTCTTCATAAAGTATATCCATGTCTTCCTAGAAAAATCATCAATAAAAGAAACATAGTATACATACCTGCTTAATGAACTGGATAACATTGGACTGCATACATCGGAGTGGATGATTTCCAAGATTCCTTTTTCCTTACTCTCGCTACTTGGAAATTTCTTCTTTGTGTTCTTCCCTTTCACACATCCTTTGCATACATCTTCATGTGTTGTCTGCATTTCTAGGAGACCTTCAACAACTTTGCTTGCAAGTGGTAGTGCTCTATAATGCACATGTGCAAGCCTTCTATGCCAAAGCTCATTTGGTTCTATTGAGTCATGAACCAAAGCTTGTTCTGGTTGGCCCTTCAATTTGTATAGTCCTCCTTCTTGTTCCCCAATCACTACTCCATCGTCAATAGACTTTCCCTTTGGCCACATGATAACTTGGCCATCTACAAATGAAACCCTCATTCCTTTTGCATCTAATGTAGATATGGACAAGAGGTTCTTCTTTAGTCCAGGTACAAACAATACATCTTTCATTTTGATAGACTTTCCAGAGTCTAGCTTATATGAGGATTCACCACTACCTTTTATTAGATACTGGTAGTCATCTCCAAGTTTCACCTTGTGAGGTGATTCATGTTCAGATAGTTTCACAAAGGATTCCTTGAATCCTGTCATATGTTTGGAAGAACCACTGTATATAATCCAATCATTGCTACCATGTGTGATAGTTCTCGTGAGAGTGGAAATTAGAACATATTATTCATCACTTGAAGAATCATCACTGTCTTGTCTGGTTCTTTTTGTGGAAGGTTCATAATCCTTTGCAGCATGAGCATGATGTCTTCTCTTGTTTCCCTTCTTCTTGTGAGAGCTACTTTTGTTTCTAGGACAATCTCTAGCAAAGTGTCCTTGTTCATCACATGTATAACAAATGTACTTAGACATATCTCTAGGCTTTCTAAAGTTACTCTTCTGGTGAGAGTTCTTACCTATGTTGTGGCTAGTTCTGGTTTTCTTGGATTGTACTGTGAGAGCTTGATCTTCACTTCCCATGTTTTCTTCTCGAGCTGCTATCTGAGCTTCTTCTTGAGAGCATTCTTCCCATAGTCCATTGAACTTTACTAGCTTCTTTCTGGAACAAATCCCTTGAATGAAAGAGTCCCATGTCCTAGGGAGACCATTCAAGGTGGTCATTACAATCTGTGCATTCTCCACTTCTTCATCCACTATTTCAAGTTGTTCTTTGATATGGGAGACCCTTGTGAAGTATGACTATATGGTCTCTACATTCTAGATCTTTACATTCTTCAAATGGTTACTCAAGGTCATCTTCCGGTTTATGTTCTTTCCTTCAAACAGTTTGGTCAGGGAATCAAACATGGCTTTAGGTGTCTTTAGGGAGGACACCTGTGGTATGAGATGATCCTTGATTGAATCAGCAATAATCCTTTTAGCCATGACCAATTTCTTCTTGTGTAAGGCCTTAGCCTCATCTCCCTTTGGAACTGGAACCTCCTCATTGATGTAGGAGTCCAACTCATTTTCTTCCAGGACCAGGGAGATCCTATACTTCTAGGCTCAGAAGTTATCATCTCCCTCAAGCTTTTCATCAAGCTTGGTATGATGAGACATATTAACTGAGAACCTCAAATGGAAATACAAAAGATTTAGATCTTACTAGGTTAAGATGTCGGATCTGGATCTGGAGCTGAATTTCTACAGAGTTGGTTCAGGAGCAGATTACGGTTTTACTTTCCTGGAGTTCTGTCCAACCAAAATCTTTGATCTTGATCTCTAAACTTCGATTTGGAGGAGGAGATCAATCTAGGCCTGGGCTCACTCAAAAATTCCACTTATGTTGAAAGCCCTAATTTTCGGCAGTAGTGTTGGGTAAAAAACTGAAAATGCTTAGAATCAGATTCTACTTCGATAGAAAGATGTGCCCTAGAGACGAGAGTCAGCCCAACCTTGTTTTGCTGAAAATCTATGGAGAGAGATCCAAAAAGTAGGAAGCCCTAGTTTCTGCAGCTGCACAATGTCTTCTTCTTAGGTTAGCTCTGATACCATGTTAGATTTTTATCATTTAAGCTAGCATTAACTTAGGATCTTATCTGAGAGAATAACAAGGACAACAATCAAACACATGAGACAATAAACACAAAGATTTTCCTCGGGGAAACCATAAAGGAGAAAACCCCGCAACTTCCTCAGAGATAGAATCAGCACCAAAAGCAAATCCCCAAAAACAGCAAGATGATCTCCCGACAACAGTAGTCTCTCTCTCTCTCTCTCTCTCGTCCCAACAACTTCTTCTCTCTCAGTTATGCGCTACAACTGAGTGTGAGTGAGTGTGTGATAAATAGAGAGGCTCACTCTCTATTTATACTAATTCCTGACTTGACAATAACTCACTAGGGACAAATTCTATAGGAGAGTCTAATAACCCAAGGGCCCCACAACTGTAGGGACTTTAACCCTTGAACAATAGGAGGGTTACCCACAATGACTTGACATGACTTGTTTACATTATAGAACCTCCCAATGGGAACATCGGGGCATGACATGACTCAATTACAGTACAGATACTTCCCGGAATAAACATTGGGGTACAATACATGAAATATACAAGTGAATACATTCTGAAGTTACAAATACATTAGCATTTCATAATCCCATAACCGATAACCAAAATCATGAACCCCATATCCAATAAAGGTGCATTTCTTGGATTTAGCTTCAAGCTTTGTTCTATTTTCTTTATCAATATGGAGAAATGCTTCACAACCTAAATTTACGAGAAATGAGTAGTCTACTTTTTTACCTATCCATGTATCCTTTGGAATTCCACCATCCAAAGTGCTTGAAGGCTCTATTTTTATTAAATAAACAATAATATCTACAGCATAAGCCCAAAACTATAAGGGAAACCCTGCATGCAATCTCATACACCTTGCATGCTCCATGATTGTCCTATTCATCCTTTTTGACACACCATTCTCTTGTGGTATTCTTGGGACTATCTTATCTCTACGAATCCCAAGCTATGAACAATAACCATCAAACTACTTGCTGCAATATTCACCTCCAATATTAGATCTGAGATGCTTCAATCTTTTCCCTGTCTCATTCTCAACCAAAGCTTTCCACTTCTTAAAATTAGAAAACACATCATATTTTTTTCTAATGCAATAAACCTAAGTTTTTTGAATTGCATCATCAATAAAAGTAACATAATAATGGGATCCACCAAGAGATTGTACCCAGGCCGATCCCCATACATATATATGCAGAAGCTCTAACTTTTCACTCTTTTTTTTTCCCAACCCCAAGAAATATAACTCTTTTTTGTTTTCCATAAACATAGTTCTCATAGAATTCCAAACTTCCCTACTTGAGATCTGGAAGCAATTTTATTGAGTGGAGAATATGCATCCCCTTCTCACTCATGTGGGCAATCCTATGATGCCACAATGTTGCACCTTGTTACGAAGAAAAAGTTTCTATGGCTTGGTGTGGACCACAACAGACAATATGACACCAGAAATCAATCCATTCTCAAGCATGCTAGCTACATAAAATAAACTAAAACTAAGGGATAAGAATCGTACCTCAACCGAACGTTCGAAGAAGATCCCGTTGAGCTCTTGATCAAAACTTGTCCCTACACTTCGTCCTCAACAATAAATAGATATACAAGCATGATATATAATGTGTTAGTGTCTAATATAACATATTAAATTTAAAAATGTATACAAAGTAATTACATCCATTGATACAAATATTCAAAATTACACATTAAATTGGACGAGAAATGGATATTTCTATTAATGTAAATAGAGATACAAATGACAACCTTTGTTGGCACCTCGTCGGAACTGAGAAACTGGTTCCCTCCACCTGGGCCTCCACTGCTTCAATCCTCCATACAATGGAAAGCTCACAGAGACACTAGAAAGCTTGGAAAAGAGCACTAATGGCTAATTCAAGGACAAAGGGATGCTAACTCGAGCATACAAGAATGGGGCACAATTTTGCTATAATCTCTTTACACTCCAAAATTATCCTCCTCAATGATTCATAGTAGTTCAAAATATAACCCCTCAATATGAAATGAAGGTTTGAATTCAAGTGTTTCCCAGCATATGGAAGGCCAAAGTTCAAGTCATTCGTTACTTGATAGGGAAAACTCCAAATATTTTTTTATTTTTGAGCATAAAAATTGATGTACGCAAGTGACAATGGTGCAAGATGTGTATACGTGAGTTGTAGACTTGTGAGATGCATGTATATTCAAATTTTTTTAAGGGGTTCAACTAGAGCATCAGGGCAATGGTGAGTAAGTGGGGTATAGTGAGTTTGCATAGGGACATGGAAAGACCATCAAATATGATGTATCAGGTATGGAAAATCATGTTATAACAGATGCCCCCTAATGTGTGAGGTCATACGGGTACATGATGGCCAAAATACATTATAGAATTCCTAGTAGTGGAGTAGTGAAGAACTAGGTGGAAGAACCAGTGACTCGTCAGCATAATACAATGATAAGCCTCTACATATGACTGTAGATATGAAGTATACATAGAAGTCCTAGATACATATAAGTACAATGGCCATGAATAGGCATAATAGACATATTTCATGAGTGGTCATATCCAAGTATGGTCTCCATACTGAATGAAGACATATGGTACATAAGAAGGTACATTGAAATCTGGTCATGAGAACTGAAATCTCATAAATACTGTCAAGATCAATGAAGTAGCATATACGGAATTCCACTAAACTCTGAGGTATTCTACACAAAACGTCGCTAGTACATTTCCCATCACGTGAATAAAGGTTTTGGGGTTGAACATGATGGACCATCATATGATTACCGGTCATTGATATATATCACTAACAAACATGAGACATCCCACCAATAATGATAATGGGAATCAAGGTATAGAGTTCATTCAATCAAGTGTGAATATATGTGTTGAGGTCGAACACTTGAAAAAATCCATCGATTAGGGGACATTGATGTATTCCCAAATCTTTCGATGGCGAGAAAACCTGCCACTGATGATTGGAAGCCTCAAGGAACTCAATGGAATCTATATCCCTGTTCCAGAATAAATGATCTGAAGTCAATGGAATGGAATCCGCTGGAAGGGCAGAATTGAGGCATCCCCCATCAACCAACACGAGGTACACAACAATCCTGGATAATTTGAAAGAACCTGGATGAAAAAGAAGTGCACAAACTAATAACCAATGTATTGAGAATGGATAACATGTAGAGTAAACATAAATCAGGAATGTTTGAATCAGGTTAAATAATTTCTTCGAACAAGAGCACAAGGCGGATGGAGACACATAGGAAACATAGACTCAAAAGGTAAACTGGGAAAACTCTGTGACACAAGAGGCATCAACAGAGGCTCCATAGTGACTGAAAGCATAGCCAGTCAGTGGAGAAAGCTCTAAATAATGAGTACATCTTCTAAGTCCATACTAGAAACCCAACCAATGATGAATTGACTCATGGATTGTACTCTATTCAAAAGCGACACAACATCTGCCAAGGTGAGACAATATCATTTCTCATCCAAATTTTTATGTTTTATGATTTTTTGGTCTTTTTCATGTTAAGAAGCTTGAAAAAGAGTAAAATTGCTTATATTATAACAAGGAGGAAATGAGTGTCACGGGCACGCAAACTAATTCCAAGCAGTGGAACATACTTATGCTCAATGCAAGGAAGCATGTACAGGATAAGGACACTTGGGAGGATGTCTCCTATGGGTATGGGATACTCAAGCTACAAAATATAACTGATAGGATATGCTTGGTTAGAATTGAGACAAGCTTGAGCTATATGGCTTATAAAATTGAAGCATGGATCCCGATCTAAGCTCAATACAACAAGAGGACGCATGCAATGAATTTACAACTTGATAAAAGTGGGAGTCTAGATAGGATATGGCTAGCCTAAAATGTAAAGAAAATTATGATTTTTTTGTTTAAAGGCATGGTGGGACTACAAAGGAATCCTAAACTGAAGGAGGACACTCAGCATGGGCACTGAATGACAAAACATGATCTAACTAGGGTACCCATGATTAAGAAATCTCTACCACTTACGTAATGTCACTTCTAATAGCACCAATATGGTTTCGTGATATTAAGAATTGGGTTTGTACCTATGGTTAATGTGACATAGTCATAGGATAATGCATAACACATGCAGAAAGTGTTCCTATCCTATATGCTAGTTCATTTTTATACCTTCCATGGACATGAATGAGCCAAAATCCAGTGAGAGTGCACAAAAAATGGACCCTACACAATGACATTAGTCTAAAACCAGTTGCACATAGTCAGTAAAGAGTCTAAACTATAGAATATAGGGAGGATTGATCATGAGAAAAGCATTTGAAGGAAAACGTGCAGTCACACGATGGGACACAAGAAGGAACATAAGCTGTAGACCCAATGTCCATGTATCAACCACCACCCCTATGGAAATGAACATTGGTGTTAAGACCGAATGAAGGAAGTGAAAATCCCTCGACAAATGGAGTAGGAGGAATATGACCACTTCCGAATTGAGGCACGAGGTAAGGGGCTGACGTGCCCCCCAGTCCAACACTAGGGTTCGTACTAGAACCTAAATTGGGTGACGGAATACTAGTAGTGATGTCTAGCATGCCAAACGTAAAAGGACCTGTGCTATAGTGAAATGACAGAGTCTCGACACTTGACCTTCCTGCGGAAAAATTTATGTGGACAACTGTAAAGTATGATAACTTTGGTCATGTAGTATGGGAGCAAATCAATTAATTATCCTTTTCATATTTGTAGGTTTATTTTCAGGTGCAACAACTTCAATATGGATTCGAAAGTTCCTCTACTATCTCCTTTGAACTATGCTGATTGGAAGCCAAAGATGAGTGCATACTTGAAGAGGCAATGCCCCTTTGATGTCTCCATTGGTGATTTGGGCGAACACAAGTCTTATGAAGAGAAGATTGACTGGATAAATAATTATAATAGAGCTTATGTAATTATGTGTTTGGGAATGTCTCCAAATAGACATCATCTCATAGATTCTGTTGAGTATCTAGTTGAGATTTGGAACAATTTGGACAAAGATTTTGGTATGCAGGAAGTAGAAGATGAAGCATGGAGAAAACCCAACATATTCTCAAGTTATTTCTATCAATATTTATTTTACTCTACATTCTATGATGAAGTTGATTATGATGAAGAAGTCTCTCATACAGTTCTTGTTGTTGCTACCCTCTTTGATTCGAATGCTTCCTTCTTCAATCAAGAAGCAAATATTGAAGAGCCATCTTTTTTAGTGTTTCTTGAAGATATTGATGATGAAAAAGAAGTGACTAATGGAGCTGATATTTATATTGATGATGATTCACTCACACATTCATTGTTCTCTATGTCTTCTATCATAGATTCTAAGATCTATGTGCCAGATCCTTCACACCTTATGCATACTTCTCTCTTTGATGGTGCGCAACTCAGTGTCTTTCAAGATTTTTGCTATGCTAGATCAAGCATTATTTGTGTCATAACACTTACCATACTTGATCTCATGCGCTTTTGCACCTCCTCCTTTGTTCCTGGCATCAATCCTCAAAGCCTCCTTGAATATTTTGAACATATCCTTCCTTCCTCATTTCATACTTATACTATAGAGGATTCATTATCAGTGTATTCCCACGATTCTATTGATATGCTTATATGTGATCTTTTGGATTCTTTAGATTCTAGATCAACCCATGGAGCTTTTGCATTCACGCTCCTTGATCTTATGCCCTCTCCTAGTTCCTACATTCGCTTGGATATTTATTTCATCTATATGGAGCTGATTTCATATCTATTGGTTCAAAATTCAAGTAATTACATCATCTTGGAGCTGATTAAAACTCTCAAGAACTTTCACATCATTGGATCCTAGTTGTTCTACATGGTCCTAGTTTCCATCTTGCAACTGTTCTCGATCCAAGTGAGCAGATTTCTCTTCTTCCCAAGAAGAAGATTCCTATAGACATAGGAATTTAGTTTTGAGCAGCATTAGCAACAATTCAACTTTTTTTGGTTTTCCTCTCATGTCCTTCCTTGAGGGAGGATTTTTCCCATTTGGGTTTGCCTCTTTCCTCAACTTTTTGGACATAATAATTGTTAAAAGGTGACCATAGCCTTGTTGCTGGGCCCTATATACACCTATATTTTTGACATACCATCATAAATTCAGACTTAAAGGGGGGTGTTGGGATATTATTAAACCCACTCATAATTTAGGATAAAATAATTAATCAAATTTTTATTAATTTCCTACCCACTTGGCATCCACTTGCACCTTAAAGTAAATACTTTCCATCTATACCCCATGAATTATTTAATTCTAATTCTGGGTTGATCTTGACCACTTTATTGACTCCCATAATTATTAACTGTGCTTTCTTGTAGATTCTTCCTTATTATTCTTTTATGCAACTTTTCTATGGATAAGGTAAAGCTAGTTAACTAGGAAACTAGTATCTTTTGTTTCCAACCCATCCTCAATTATTTTCTCTCCATATTACAGGATTAACATGTTTTTCCATCACTATTGACAACTCACACATGCTTTTTCTAATTCATGAGGTCCTTGACTGATTTGGGAAGTTCTTTAGCCACCTATGGGGTTTTATCAGATCTGGTAAGTCTGATTTATGAGCTAGTAATGAGTTGTCTTCTATCAACTCAAATATCCTTTATAAGGATGTATTACCATTGTAATAATATCAATTATCATTTTCATTAATGTGTGTTCAGTAATTCCTCTTCTTCTCTCCTTATTCTAATTCTTTGCAATTCCCAGCGAGGTTAATTGTGTGCTTAGAATCTTAGTTTGTTTATGGAATTCATGTTGCCATCAAGGATTTAGAATTCTCAGAAATTTCAACTTCTTTTTCAGAAATTGAATTGTGGTCTCCTTCTCTACAAGGATCTTTTGTGTAATCTCTCCCTTATTTGCTTCATTTCCAATGGCTAGACAATCTCCTTGAAGTTTCTTGATTTGCTGTGGGTGTACCTTATTCTCCACCTTTTCTTTCCTTAGTTGATTTTCAATTTTAGTTTGTGTAGACTACAATTTAGATAACTTCAGCATGGATTTCAACATATCACTTTAAATTAATTCCCCAATTTGCTTGTGTAAGTGGACCATGTATGGAACTAGGATATCTTTTAGGTTCAACCTCATTTCTGCTATATTGTTCTTCGTGGAAACTGATAAGTTCAAAGTATTCTTAGCATGATCTTTAACAGTTACCAAAGAGACATATTTACTGGATCTCTTCCTGACATCTGCATATAATTTAAAAGATTCATTTAAAGATGTCTCCCTATCATCCTTATATTTGTCATATAAATCAGCTCTAGATTTAAATTTATCAGTTGATGTTTCAGGAACCGTTGAAAATTCATACTGTTGCACCTCAAAAGCTGGTCTTTTAATATTTACTTGCTTTTTATTATTTACAGTTTTAATTATTTCTACCAATTCTCCCTCAGCTTCAATCTTTTGTCTTTTAGCTATTTTTGAACTTCCTTCTTCCTATGTTTCCATGGCATCTAAAAAAGTACTTTAACCCGTCACCTTTGAATTGCTTGCAATGGGAGTTACTACCTCTATTTCTTTTATCACAGCTAATGGATTTTCTTGTGAAACTTCTACATTCTCCATTGGTCATGGATAATCCAGCCAATTGGATTTTTCAGTCAATCCTTCTACCACCTAGTGCTCAAAAGCCTTATTCTTATTCATTTGTCTTCTTTGTGAGATAGCATGCTGTGGATCATAGTTCACTGCAAAATCTGTCCTAAAATCCATCTCCCATAGCATACTTTCAACACAGGGAGTACAACTTTATTTTTATTATGAATGATCCAATCACCCATGGAAATTTGATTTCTGAAGCTTTTTTGAAATTGATAAAATATTCAATTTCTACTATCAACTTCTATCTTACAAGCTCCAAAGAAAATTGTTATACCTAAATCCTGTCACCATCATGTGATAAGACCCTTAACTTCCATGTTTGCCCTTAATCCCAACACTTAGAGTGGAAAATTGCTTTGTTTTTCAATTCTACTTGAAAAAACCTAGCACCGCGCCTACCTTGTGGCTGATTAGCGGTACCTTGCTCAGCACCGCCTGTATCCTGTTTTAGAGAAGCGATGCCACAACCTATGGTATTTGGTCTAAAAGTGGTTCTCATCTAAATTTCTTTGTCATAAGGGAAGAAAAGCGGTACCCTAGGTAAAATGGGAAAAAGAGAAGTTTCTCGAGGCTTCTAGAACTTGAGCCTCATGTCCTCCCTTATCCCTATCATTATGGGTTAGTTTGAACTCAAGATCCCCCATGGTAGTATCTTGGAGCCACCTCACCCACAATTCTCTCAACTATTCCTATCCATTGAGCCTTATAAAAACAAGCACATATCCATAGTTGAGGGGGATAACTATAGAGGTATTGGTATGATGTTGGATTGATTACCTAGTCCAAGTCAATTGAGAGCATAGAGAGCAAAGTTGGAGCTTATGGGGATGAATTGTTTGTCTTGTGGAGGGCCTTGTTGACACTAAGGTAATGGTTGTAAGATTCTCCATACATTCTTAATGCAAAGCTGATTTTCGTCCCACATTATTGTTGTTTTGATTTCACATGTACATGTTGTTAGATTCCTTAGTCACTAACATGGATAAGTAGATTATTTTCTGGTAGCTTTGATGTGTTTTCATGTTTGATCTATTTGCAGGCACATAGGTTCACAAATTGAAGCAGTATTCCAGGTGTCTATAGTATTCAGGGAAGGTCTTCATCCTTTTTCGTTCACTCATTTGTTTTGGATCTGAACCATTCAGACCAGAGGAACAACTTATGTCCACAGAAGGTGTAATATTCCTGATAACAAATCTGGTGACTCCATTGAGGAGCAGTGCAAATATCAGTTGATCTAATCTTCCTCGGTTCTTGAACTCTTGTTTGAATCCAGGCTCCATCTCCAACTCTCTTCAGTCAAATATACCATCTAACTTAGTGAAATTTGGTTTGAAACCTTTAGATATGAACTATTTCGACTTTATATGCTCTTTTTTACTGTCAATCCATCATTTTTTGCCTTGATAAGATCAATTTCTAACTTGATCTTTCATTCTCGTTGTATTTTGGATCTATTCAGGGGACCGCACATGTGCTGTTGGAAAAAAGAAGTGCCACCACCTGAACTCTGTTAGCCATAAGCAATTGCACCGCCTAAGTCCCATTATCTAGAAGTGGTGCTTGTCCAGAACCGCTTTGTCAATACCCCTCCAGAGCAGTGCCAGGTAGGCCTTGTTCCAGAACTAGATTTTCATAATTGTTTTCAAAAAATTGAGTTTGTTTGCTTTTAGCCTTGCACTGACAGGCTTTTGTTTTAGAATTTGAATGCTCATGGTTGGAAATTCTGTGGTAAAAGATCAGTTTGATTGAACAATTAAAAAGCTAGACTAGGCTTTTTGATTATTCATTTCTTTTCGTGCTTGTTGGTTGTGATTGTGAAAGGATTGTTTTTTTGAAAGATTAGGTCTTCGTGAACTCTCTTTTCATTTCTTTTATAAATGCTGAAAGAAAAACCATTTGATTAGCATCTTGATTTCATTTTTGTTTCCATAGAAGACTTCTTTTTGCTTGTAAAAAAGAAAATTTTTTGGACTGAGATTAGGTTATTATCATTATTGAGCATAAGGCATTGGATCTCTGATTAGCCTCACAAGCTTTCAAGTTCTTCATGTTCTTTTGTCTCTCTTGCATCAGTACTATCTCACCAAAAGAAAAAATATTGTAGTTTTAAGTTAGATCTATCTATGTTTTAAGAAAAATAAAAAATAAAGTGCATACGCATGTAGAGGGCTTCTTGTTTTTCTTTTAGGAAAAGAGACTCTTCCCCTTTTGATTGCTTTCAAAAAAGGAAAATAAGTTTGGAATGTGTTGCTTGTCTTTGATTTTGATTTGTTCAAGATAGTTATTTGGGATTTTTTGTCTCTAAAATGAAAAGAAAATACTCTCTTTCCCTCCCGTAGGTAGGCATACCACGAACGATAAAGTGAAATATTTGCATCTACATATTGCATCCAGTTTTACTTTTTTTGTCAAAATTCTATGCATTCACCTAACCGTCCACTTTAAAATTGACGGTAGTTATAGGTTAAAATTTACATAGCAATTTGAGTGATAGGATAGAGACGTGTTCCAATGTCGTTAAGCATAGGAGCTGTCATTACTCGTCCACATTACATCCCAGGACTCATGCGGTTCTTCCACGTACCGTTGGTATATCGAACGGCCTTTCACGTACCCTTGAGGTATATTGAAAAGTACTTAACGTACTCAATTGTATATAGGAAGGACCCTTATGAACGGTTATGCATTAGACAACACTACTACCGATTTGAGCTCCCACGTACCTTGTGTATATCCGGAGACCCCACTAGGATACCTTATCTATCTGAGAAAAGCCCTTTGGCCGTCTTGCTTGGAGCCATACATCGAAAACAACATTTGGGGAGATTACTACGCATGTACCCTTGAGGTATATCGTGAGTGGCTCCTTCTTGACAATCCTGGTGAGAGACCTGACTATCTAAACTCCTCTTGTCATTTAAGTTTGATTGTTTGGCCTATATCTTGAGTAGGAAAATTTTTGGTGTGTTTTCTAGTTTTGAGACCCTAGGTTAGATAGGAGCTGTACAAACTGACTGAGATAAGATAGTCCAGAAGGGTACGGGGCTTTCCACCTGATTTTATTCCTGTTTCAGGAGAAAATCCTATGGAAGCTATTGTTATGAAGAGAAATTCCTATGGCTTGGGGTACCACAACAGACAACTTGACTCCAGAAATCAATCCTTTCCTATATGCAAGAGAAACCAAATATCTAACACTAAAGGATCTCGATTCGTACCTTATTACGGACGGTTGATGTAGATCCCCATTGAGCTTTCCAGCTCCAACTTGAATTGATAAATTGCTTCCTCAACATTCAATAAACAAGACAAGCATGCTATATATAATTGTGTTAGACCTACTCTAGCATATATAATCAATAACATATAAGAATTTGAAATCTTCCATGGATCAAATATTCATTCAAATACACATTATTGACAGGAAAAGATATTTATATTAATATAAAACATAGATTACAATAGAGACAACCTCTGTCAGCACGTCTGCGAATCAGAGAAACTGAGTCCCCCACTTGGGCCTCCACCACTTCAATCCTCCATCTCTTGATAGCAAGCTCACAAGAAAAAGGCAAGATTGGGAAGAACACAAAAGTGCTCCAAGGGAGAAAGGGATGTAGACTCAAGTATAAGCTCCGACAACAATTGACTATAGTTTTCTTGCTCTTCAATTCCTCATGCCTTCAATGTATCCAAAGGGTTCCTTATATAGCTCTTCAATGAGGTAATGAAAAGTCGAATCCGAGTGATCTCAAGGCATATGGAAGGCTAAGAGACAAGTGAGTCGGATCCACATCAAGGAAAACTCCAAAATAATTTGGCCTTTTGCACACATCTTGATGTACGTGGGTTTAAGGATCAAATCTGTGTATATACGCGAGAAAGGGATTAAAAATTGTGTATGGCAATTTTTGCATGTTTTTAGGGATGATCTTGGAAACATCAAAGGTACAAAAATGGTCCATTGGGTCTAAGGAGTCTGCAGAGAGATAGGGAAGGCCATAAAAGTGTGATTCACCATGTGTGGTAAAATCAGCTGTAACAGATGCCCCCTAATGTGTGAGGTTAGAGGGGTCATACGATGGCCGAAATATATTACAAGTCCATCCCAGAAGTGGAGTGATGAAGAACCCAGTGGAAGAACTAGCCATCCAATCAGTACAATATAATGATAAAGCTCTGTATATAACTGCAAATAGATACAGCAGTCCCGGATACATAAGAGTACAATGGCCATGAATATGCATGATACAATATGACATGTGTGGTCATTGCCACGTACAATATAAATAGATCAGAATCTCCCTGATGAAGATATACAAAGGATCATGATCTCCATGAAGGCTAAAGATATGTAATAGATCAAGATCTCCATAATGGCTGGAAATGTCTGACATATACTGGAATCAAGTCACGAGAGCTGAAATCTCATGAACACTGGCACACTCAAGGCGGTAGCATATAAGAGATGCCACAAATCTGGAAGGTCTTCTACACAAACCGCTACGAGTACATGTCCTACTATGTGAATAGAGTTGTCAATGTCGAACATAGTAGTCCATCGTCTGATTACCAGTCATTAATGTATACCGTTAATAGACGTGAGATCACCCACCGATAATGAAAATGGGAATCAAGGTACTAGAGTGAAAACTAACAAGTGTGAATAAATGTGTTGAGGTCGAACACTTGAGACAATCCATTGATCAGGGGACATTGATGTATTCCCAAAAACTGTCGATGGTGAGATAAACTACCACTGATGAATGCAAGTCTCAAGGCACTCAAACATGACTCTAGATTCCTATCCCAGAATAAATGATTTGAATTCAATGGGATGAAATCCGCTAGAAGGAGGGAATTAAGGCATCCCCCATCATCTAACACGAGGTACTCAATAAAGCTATATAATGTGGAAGGACTCGATCATAAGGTGCACGAACCAGTAACTATACCAGGAATGGCTGACATGCAAAGTCAAGATAACTGAGGAATGGTTGGATCAGGTTTCAACTTCCTTTGAACAAGAGCATAAAGGCAAATGGTGACTGAATGTAGGCAGCATAGACTTGATATGCAAAACTGGGACATCTCTGTGTCACAGGAGGCATCGACAGAGGCTCCATAGGGACTGGAATCTTAACCAGTGGGTGGAGATAAACTCAGATAAATGAGTACAGCTCCTAAAGTCAAACTATCAACCCAACCAACGGATGTGATATACAATGCTCTGTTAGAAGGAGACATGACTCGACTGCTGCCAAAGATACCATCTTTTCTTGTCCGGCTTTTTGTTTTTTAATATTTTTTGGACTATTTCAAATATTTGAAAAGCTTGAAAAAGAATAAAATTGCTTTAAATTTACAGACTAGAAGGAGACGAGTGTCAAATTGGGAAACAAACTAGTTCCAAACAGTGGAATATACCTATGCTCAATGCAAGGACACATGTGTAGGACAGCGACACTCAGGGGAAAGTCCCCTCCCAGTAAAAATAGGGAATCAAGCTACAAAGATATATAAAATGGCTCTGCGTGGCTAGACATGAGACAAGCTCGGGCTATATGGCTGATACTCAAAGTCAGGGAAGTCAGCATAAGGCTCAATGAGGCAGGCAAAGCTCATGATAATGCAATTACAAGTTGACATAAGGGAGTTTTGGGGGAAAATGGCCAGCATAAAGTTCAAGAGGAGTATGAAGCTCTTGCTCAAAGTCATGGAGGTACTATACAAAGGACTCCCAGACCTATGAGAGGACTCACAACATGGGTACCAAATGCAAAGGGGAGCTAACTAGGACACCCATGTATAGGAAAGTTCTACCATTCACATAGTACCACTTCTAACAACAGCATGAAGGTTTTGTGATACCATGGAATGTGTTCATACCTAAGGTTAAAATGAAACAGTCATAAGGTCATGCAAAATGCAAGCAGATGTGAAATCCTAACTTATATGTCAGTTTAGACATGATATCTGTGATAGGAACGAATGGGTCGAAACCTCTGAGAGAGTGTACAAAAATGAGACCCTACATGACAACCATATCAGTCCAAAACAACCTAAAATAGTCAATAAAGAATCCAAACTATAGGGAATAGGGAGGAATTATCATGAAAAATAAATTCAAAGGAAACAGTGCGGTGGACGATGGTACATAAAAAAGGAATGTAAAGTGTAGACCCAACGTTCACGCATCCACTACCACCCTGGTGAGGGTGACCACTGGTGTAAAGACCGAGTGAAGGGAATAAAAATCCTCCACAAATGGAGTAGAGGATGGAATATGACCATTCCCAAATCTATGAGCACGGTAAGGGGTTGTGATTCCCCCAAGTCTGACACCAGGGTCCGTACTAGGACCAAGGACGGGTGATAGGATACCAGGAATGCCGAAAATAAAAGGACCTGAACTCAAGAGAGCATAAATATACTCAAGTAACCACGATCCCAAAGGCCAACTAGTGCACAAAGAGAACACTCCTAAGAAAATCTACAGCCAAAATACAAGCAAACCAAGGGGAGGATATGTGAGCTCCCGAATGAAGTAGGTATGTCTCTTCTAGGAGAGGCTTAAGGATCCCATACACAACAAGCAGAGGTTCGTAACCAATTATTGTGGCCCTCAAATTCAATGCATATAATGATTGTGCTGTCCGACCCCAACCTAGCCAGGACACCTGCAGAATAACCCCTACGAAGTACCCCCTCAATAACCTAGGTAAGGAAACTAAGGTCACCTCAATATAATCAATGTTTAGGAGGACAGTCGTAGATGGGATTGACCATATGGGCAGGGTAGCAAAGCCCAAAACTCTCAAAAAGAGCCCCCAGATATGAATACAATCCTGGAAATATCTCCGGTGCTACTTATTTACAACTAGGGGTCATCCCAATCATAATCGCTCACACTGCCTTGTGCTTAACTCCCGTGTAAGAGGAGTGTCCTGAGAAACACTAATTATACCAAGGATTTCACTATCTCACCTGGAAAGACACCTAATTGTTGTTGTTAGTAGTCTTGGAGAATTAACTCACAATGAACTATTCCAAGACTCTAAAACCTAATCTTGTTGATGCACCCTATAAAATAAAGGAGTGTGATTCATTTTATTATGTGTTGATTTTAACTGGCTGTGATTACTTAAAGGGAAATGGCCATGCAACTAGTGATATGAAGACTCAACAGTGAAATAAAAGTGCACACCATAACAAACAATGCTAAGTGCAATCTTTGTCAAATGAAAAACAGGGTATGCCACTACATGAGATGCATAAATATACATTCCTTTCCGAATGCCAATGCAATCCTTCCTATATGAAAGCCTAAAAACAATTCTCATCCAAGCAATCCAATGCAAGTACCTCCTCAAATCCATATCTAAGATGCAACTAAGAGTGCAACTACTTTGTATTTTTCAATATAAAAGAATGAAAAACTGCAATAAAAGTCATCTAAAACTCTCAGTCTCTGCGGCAAGTATAAAACACAAGACCAACAAGACACCAATACAAAAAAGAGTAATGCACTAATGGCAAAACAAAAAGGATAAATGACTAAAACTACTTTCAAAGAAAAATCAATGAAAAGATGGTCTCTGGTCATAAAAGAAGCATCCAATAGACAACATCAGACCCAAGGAAGACCCAACCACACTCACAACCCACCCAACAACTTCCCATAACATCAAACTCACCAAAAAGGAGGATGTATGTGACTGTTTAAATAACAGCTGCATATATACGCGACTTTTGGCCAAAAAGCTACATGTATATGCGGATTTTGGCCAAAAACCTGCTTGTATACGTGACTTTTGGCCAAAAATCCACGTATGTACGTGAATTTTGGCCAAAAACCTTCGTATACAGAGAAGACAGTGGTAAAAAGCAGGCCATGGGTCAAACCAATAAAGGGGAGTGTCAATGTATGAACATACTATCAAATGCAACACAGAAACAAGAAGAAACAAAGAGCAAGTCAAGAATATCAAGCACATTGTGCCCCCAAACCTCAAAGAAAAATAAGGAATGTCCCCAACGGAGTCGCCAATTCTGTTACGGAGAGAAATTCCTATGGCTTGCGGTACCACAACAGACAACTTGACTCCAGAAATCAATCCTTTCCTATATGCAAGAGAAACCAAATATCTAACACTAAAGGATCTCGATTCGTACCTTATTCTGGATAGTTGATGTAGATCCCCGTAGAGCTTTCCAACTCCTGCTTGAATTGATAAATTGCTTCCTCAACATTCAATAAATAAGACAAGCATGCTATATATAATCATGTTAGACCTACTCTAGCATATATAATCAATAACATATAAGCATTTGAAATCATCCATGGATCAAATAGTCATTCAAATACACATTATTGGGTAGGAAAAGATATTTCTATTAATATAAAATAGAGATTACAATAGAGACAACCTCTGTCGGCACGTCTGCGAATCAGAGAAACTGAGTCCCCCGCTTGGGCCTCCACCACTTCAATCCTCCATATCCTAATAGTAAGCTCACAAGCAAAATACAAGCTTGGGAAGAACATAAAAGTGCTCCAAGGGACAAAGGGATGCAAACTCAAGTATAAGCTCCGGCAACAATGGACTATAGTTTTCTTGCTCTTCAATTCCTCATGCCTTCAATGTATCCAAAGGGTTCCTTATATAGCTCTTCAATGGGGTAATGAAAGGTTGAATCCGAGCGATCTCAAGGCATATGGAAGGCCAGGAGACAAGTGAGTTGGATCCACATCAAGGAAAACTCCAAAATAATTTGGCCTTTTGCACACATCCTGATGTACGTAGGTTTAAGGGTCAAATCTATGTATATACGCGAGAAAGGAATTAAAAGTCACGTATGGCAATTTTTGCATGTTTTTAGGGATGATCTTGGAAACATCAAAGGTACAAAAATGGTCCATGGGGTCTAAGGAGTCTGTAGAGGGATAGGGAAGGCCATAAAAGTGTGATTCACCATGTGTGGTAAATCAGCTGTAACAGCTATCGACTAAGGAGATGCTACCAACTCCCAAGTGGGAGAGAATGTGGTTGCAGAAAGTGGAGGACCATATCCTTCACACTCGCCTCCCTTGGTCCAACAACCTTCTCGGGGTAATACTTCGTTCCATTATCCCACAGAAGGTCATGTTGATGATACTACCCATCCGGATTATGGTCCCAATGCTCCATTTTGGGACACTTATATAGGACAAGCCATTGCCTCATTTGGCACTCGTTTAAACTTTTCTGAAGAAGTTTCACCAAATGAAGAAGAATGTCGACAACACCAGGTAGTTGTTCTTCGTGCATAAGAAATTGAAAAGAAAATAGATGACATATTAGGCACACCACCATCACGTTCCACAACTATTCCTATGGGATATCCCTCACTTGCCAATTCTATGAGACCCATTGAACTGATTCTAGATCGCACAGTGACTCCACACAATCTAGGTCAAACTTCCAACCCCATCGCCTCCCATATTATGTCTGTTCCCAATCCTCTCGGGTCTTCTACACCTGGGGCTCAACATTCGATTCATGTTTCATCAATACCTTTTAGTGCCGGGGAGCAACCCCCAGCATGACCTACATTATTTGTAACCGAAATTGTACCTAGTCATGGACAAACCTCTAATATAGAGCAATATACAGTTTATGTCCCTCCTACCCACACAAATGTGGTTAACCCCCCATCCATTTCAGGTCAGCCCTTGGGGGCACAACCTGTAACCAATCAAACCTCTTGGGGTTATGGTTACACAACAAATCAAGTACCTATAGGAAACATTAATTATCCATCCAACCCTATAGGAATGCCTTATGCTGGAATTCCATATCCTAGTAATACTTTCATGCCATGGGGGCAATCGAACTGGTCCTACATGCCATCTATGGGGGGGATACCTATACATACTGCGGGGGGTGCCGGAGGACCGCCTTATGGAGGTCCTCCCCCTGAGGGTCCTAATGGTCCCAGAGGCCCTGGTGGCTTTCCTCCTTATGGTCCTAATGGTCCTAGTGGTCTCGAGGGGTCTACTGGCTTCCCTCTTAATGGTCCCGGAGGGTCTGGTGTCCCTCCTCCTAGTGGTTTCGAAAGCTCCAAAGGTTTACCCCCCAGAGGTCCTGGAGGGTTTGGTGGTCCTCCTCTTGGTGGTCTAGGTGGTCCTAGTGGTCCTGGAGGCCCTAGTGGTCCTCCTCCTAGAGGCCTCGACGGTCCTAACAGTCCTGATCCCGAAAATCAACCCCTTGTGGGTGAAGCTTCGGGTAGTTCTTCATCACAACAACCTGTCTATCAGTCTACTTATAGTCCTACTGGTACTTATACGCCATATTAATATTACCAGTTTGTGCAACCTAATTGTCAATTACCTTTCCTAGCAACCTTGGACTTGCCTGATTTGTCCAAGTTGATAAATGACCCCATTCGACATAACCCCTCGTGGCCTTCCATTTCGGTAAAGTTACCATCGGACATTCCAAATTTTGATGGGAAGCAGGGAGATGATCCGAAAAACCATGTCATGACATTCCATTTGTGGTGTTCTTCAAACTCCCTTATGGATGATTCAGTTCATTTATGACTCTGTTGAGGCCTGGCAAATCGCAGGCAACAACAACAAGGGATTCTCCCCAGTAAACGTTCCCAACTAGCCCATTACTGTTTGGTATGGGGAATCCATCCGGTTTGCAGTCCGGCTACCCTAGGTCAAGTAACAAAAATAAAAGGTTTTACCAGTTGCGGGCCGGTCCACCGTGTATGTTTTAGTTTTTTTTTATATTAAGTATGAGATGCAAGGTCCTATCTAAGAATGCAGATTGATAGAGAATACGAGGAACGGTCACAATGTGATGCATAGGTTCTTACCTCTCGTCTTAACTCTCTTGCATCTAAATCACACACAGCAAGAAAACTAAAACTAACTAACTAAACTATCCCTAGGGAGCAAGATTATCATTTAATGAGTAATGTATTACTGCACATGCATTACGAAAAATCACAGATAGTTGTTACTTGTTTCAAAACACATGAACATTAAAAGTTATATGGACAACAAGATAGCTCATTGTTTATGAAAAACCTTCATTACTCATAGTGGAAATTTCATAGAATAAACCAGAGAACATTCATACAAGAACATAGGTTCAAAGAGTTAGAACGATCTCACAGTTAATGGACACAAAGATGAAAACAAAATAGTTCCTCTTCAACAAATCCATAGCACAAAATTTGAACATTCCACCAAGCTTTCTCCAACAGACAAATTGTAATTATCTATTGCAAAAGGAAATAGTTCTTCTTACAACATGTCTTCACAAATCTAACTGGGAAAAAGTCCTTTATTCTATCTAATTCTCCCATACTTATACTACAAGAAAAAAAATTTAGACTGCCTCTCGGTGACCTTTGGGCTCCCCCAACCTTTTGATCTCACAAATTTTTCCTTTTGTGAGTGTTCATGATTCATACAAACATTACATTTCACACTTAATATTTAAGAGCACTTTTATGAAAAGGGACCAGCTTGGTAACTGACGAACTTCCCAAGCTTGGGCCTCTGCTCTTAATGATTATGCTCCGTAATCCGTTGGTCCTTTTGAGATCCTATTGATCTCAGACTTTCGCTATCTTCTTTTCCTTGAGCAACATCTCTGCTTCTTTATGCTTTAGCTTCTTCTTTCATGGCTGCCTCCCTTCTGCTTTTCCCTTTAGACATATATTCTTTGCAGCAATCTTCCTATCATGAACATATCAGATCATTAGTGTTTAACAAAGTAACACAAACTAGATCAATATATGCATTATGTAATATGAACTATAAACATAATTAATGCATGAAAATAAAGAATGTCAAGAAAAAATAAATCCTGCAAGTTTGTGCTTAAATTCCTATTCAAAAACTAAAACACATGCCCGATAGAACAGATTCTTCCTCCCAATCTAGGCCACATCTGAACTAAATCGAGACCCTTCGACGAAAGAATGAACCAGGACAAAGTAACCACCACTCCTCAAAACACCAAACCCCCAAACTATGTTCTTTAGCTCAGACAACTTTAACATCGACCCGCACCCACAGGAAATCTCCACCATTCCATAAAACAGTGCAAAAACACACCAAAACGACAGGAAAAACCCCACTGACAATCGGAAGCAATAAACACTAAGCATTGGCTAGATAATCCACCTCGGTGGGTGACCATACTATAGCATCATACTATTAGTTCATTAAGCTGCCGCAACGACGAAAACCATACAAACAACAGCTTCCGCTATCAACATAAAAAACATTGGCAAGCGAAATAACTAAGGACTCTAGACGCATAGTCCTATTCACAGCCATAATGGCGGGCTTAAGAAAGACAATGAGTTCTGCGAGACCATTAAGTCTATCATCGTCGGAAAGACTAAATATTAAAGCATCGGACGGAAAAAACTCCTTGTCGACGAACGGAACAACATAAACGTCAGGTGGTTAGTTCACTAAAACTCCGCAATGGTGGAAAACATATAGACTATGGATTCCACAATCAAATGAAAATCATCGGTGGTCGGAGGTTCTCAGAACTAGCTGATAAATCGTCAGCAGATTAACCAACTAAGAAACGGAAAGATAGTTTACTAGAAAGCCGCAACGATGGATGTCAAACCAACTACGGGTCTTAGTAATCATAAAACCATCGGCGATTGGAGCAGTTATATGGCGGAAAGCAATCAGACTATAGATTTCGATCAAAGTCATAAAAAATTTCGATAGTGAAAAGAAAACAATAAGACACAGAATCGGTGAGGATAAGCCCTAATCCATTGGACCGTTTATTATTGATCCTTTGAAATGGCAGCTGCACAGATGACTATAGTTCCGAATCAAAATTCAACTGGCCTCCAATAGTGTTAAAACAAAAAATCGCAATTTAAACAATTTATCAATAAATCCAAGGAATCGGTGGAAATCAAAACAAACCATCGAGTCATTGAAACAAACCATCGGCGAAAAGAACAATTACATGTCGGATGGTTAATCCACTAAAGGGCTGTAATGGCGGAACAGGATTAGACTATGGACCCCACAAAACATGAACCCATCGGCAATTGGAACAACCAAAGGTCGTGCATCGGTGAAACAAAAACTAGTCCCCCGATCAAATGTCCAATACAGTTTCGATAGCGAAAAGAGAAAAACATTTTAAAAAACTCACGGAATCAGCAAAGATAAAGGCTTCCGTCGGAGTGCTTGCAATCCGCCATCCGAGACGGCGGTAACACAAAGGACTGATGCTTTGACAGTGATGAAACAAAAAACGTCAATATTAAAATAAAACAAAAAAGTGTGTCAGCGAAAACAAGGCTTTGGATCAAGTCATTCATTATTTAGCTTCTGCAACAACGGCTGTGTAGAGAACTATGGCCTCGATAGCGAAAAAGGAAATCGTTGATAATTCAAAACATCAAGTTCAAATCAACAGCATCAACAGACAAAAGATAGTCATTCAACAATTTACCTCAATTTAACCTCAAATATCAAAATTTGTAGCAGAAGACAACAGAGTTCAGCAATCCCAAACAAATCCAGGCAAGATAAAATTAAAAGGAGGGTCCAATTTTTTTTTTAAAATTTGGGAAAATGTTACAGTTGCAACAATTGGCGACTACCTGGTGAACCTAGATCTCTGGACAATTTCTTCCTTAAGTAACAGACTGTTTAACAATAAAACCAAGATGTTGAATTCTTCTAGATGTATGGATTTCCCTAATGGAAAATGTATGTACTTTTAATCATTGATGATAGTCCAATTTAGGAAAACAGAGCTCAAGATTTCAAGGTTAAGATAACTCTTCTGAGGCCAAGAAGATGAATTTCATTTTTTACCTCTATCTTTGGGTAGCTTCCAGCTTGGACACCACAGGATTGTAACATATGGTAAAAAAAAATATTCATTTGTTCCTCATTCCCATGCCATTTTGCACTTTTTTGTGCTTTTGGACTTTTTGTCCTTTTGAGTCCTCCTCATGCCTTTCTTTCTGAATTTTTATTCAGGCTCCTCTATCCATAGTGTCCTTTTGTGTGAGAGATGTATTTATTTTTTCCAGCTCACAGATGGAGAAGAACTTTTGGCAATCCTGTACTCATATGATTCAGTACTTTGTTTTGATACATATTGCTTTCTTAGGAGTTTTGACTCTTATTTTCCTTTTGGCTTTCAATTCTTGGCATGGGATCATTTATATATAATATACTGTTTACCCTGCTTCCTTTCCATCGGTCTTTTGCTATCACCCCTTAGGACATTTTTTAAATGTGAGATGGATGGAGCCTCGAAATAGTATTCCAGACCTTTTGATCTTGAGCTATTTTACAGGTATTAAGTAGGACTTCAATGTGTTCATATCCATTTAGGAATCTACTAAACTAGAAGAGATTCTTTCAGATAAAACAATAGTATACAGTATTACACTCAAGGATTTTAGTTAATCTAGAATTCTGATGCTCTCCATGCAACCAAAAGTTTGCTTCTTTTTATTGAAAACAGACAAAATTTAACTAAAACAAACAAAAATGAAATAAAACAACCAAATCAATTTATTTATGTATAATATCATCCAAAAAATAAAATCAAGACAAATAAAATTTGAGAACTAACCCACTAACTGGTGAGTTCTCTGCCCACCCAAATAAATCTAGCAACTTGTAAGTTAAGGGGCTAGGCTTGACTACAAAATGATAAAGACCTAACCATTATCTAATTCTACTGTACCTGAATCAAAAACTATATCTACTATTTTACAATCAATCTCATCAGCCTGTGAAAATTGAAGGATATCGGGCTGGGTGTCAGATATGTTGCTGGCTTCTTCTGATGCAAAGTTTCCCGATTCAAGTTCAATTAGATAATGTCCCAATACATAATTCACTGATTCATTTTTTTCTTCCAATTGAGTGACATTATGCTTCATGTGAGGCTCTCTTAATATTTTAAGCTGATGTGGGCTTCCATTATGAGGCAACCAAAGATGTGACGAATCTGATGCGAAGTATCCATTCAGCCTGCTGACCAGTCTCAATTTAAAACAAGACCATAAACATCAGGGATATCTACTACTACAATATCAATATACTAGCATACCTTTTTATTGTCAGATAATCAAATCAGGACATCTTCCATTTCCCCAACTACTTTCACATTTGTCCTGTCTAGCCGAGTAACTTGCTAGGTAGTTGGTTTAGGTTGTCCATTGATCCTTTTGCAGACTGATAATGGCATAACATTGACTGTTGACCCTGAGTCTACAAAGAAATTGTGCACATTATGGTTTAAAATATCAAAATTCAGGAGGAAAGGTGGGGTTTTAAACCTAGTTTTACCTCCCGTATTGAGTTCAACAATTTCTTCTGCAGGTTGGTTGTTAGTTGGAAGCTCCTCCTCTATTACTTCAAGTGCTTTTAACAACTTTTCCTTTTGTTGAGGAACATTGCACATTTCAAATAATGAAATATTTTCCTTTACCTTTCTGATATCCTCCACAATGTCACACTCCATCTTATGTTCTGTGAGATTCATTTTTTCATTATCAAGCTTCTCCTCAGTAGGATTAACAGGCATGTTGATTTGCTTCAGATCTTGACTGGTAATGGTAAATTTAGGAATTTCATCAGTGGTGTTGCTCTTACATAGGTTCTTCACATTCTCTTGCAATTTCTTAATTTTCGAAAGTATTGAATTATCTTTATCCAACAAACCCTGACTTCTCGTTGACACATTCATTTCTGCTATTTCTTCTTGTTCTAGTGAACCTTCTTCTATATCAAAAAATGAGACACAATCCCATAACACCAAAGCATCATCCTCTTTTTTTTCTATAGATTTACCACCCTTTTCTTCCTCCTCATCAGCCTCTGTTAGTTTTGAGTCCAGCAGCTGATTCATTACTAATGTCATTGAATTTATGCATTGAGGACAATTTTTTTCAGAATGGGGCTGTTGGTGAAAGGTGCAAAAGTTATCAATAACTGTCTTCGTTAAGTTCATTGATGTAGGACTGTGTGAGGGAGGTTTGGATTGATTGTTATCCTCTCTTCTCTTGTAGTATGGCTTATAAGATTTCTGAGCTTCCTTCTCCTTTTCCAAATCTATTATTCTGTTGGAAAGCTTCTGCATCATCTTTACCATCCCTTCAAAGTCATGTGAATGTTCCTCCTTAGGATTAGACAGTAATAAGGCTTTCTTACCAAAATTTTTCTCTCCTAACTGCTCAGGATAATATTCTATGCTTTATTTTTCAGCTTCTTCGTAAGTCTCTGACAACGTAGGTTTGACTTGCGCCTTGGAAAACATGGCCAAGTCAAGCCCTAAAGCTGAAGTATAATATTCAATCAGAACTTTATCAGAGGGCTTATCAGCTGCAGAAAAGTTCTTAAGATAAGTAGAAAACCTTTGGGTGAAACTATGCACCTTTTCTTTTCTTTCTTTCTTCAAAGCGCATAAACCTTTCATTAGTGATGCATGGGTTTTCTGGGCTGCATATTTGTTTCTGAATATTCTTTCAAAAGTATCCCAATCTAGGATTGAGTTTGCAGGCAGAGAAAAATACCATGAAGCTGTTGCTCCTTTAAGGGTATGTGGAAAAAGTCTGCATACTACATCTTCGTGTTCTCCAGCCCTCAATCCTTCTATGGCCAAGTAGAAACTTTGCAAATGATCATCTACTAAAATTTTCTCACTTGGGTCAAACTTGGGCAACATTTTCTCAAAATCCTGAGGTAAGTCATGCAAAGGAGGTGTTAGGTTCAAAGGAGACCTAGCTTTCCAAGCAGGTGGTGGATTTGGTGGGTTGGGTGGCTGATTTGCGTTTACGCCTGCCATGAGTCTGGGTGGAGAGTGAGGTGGTGAATGAACAGGAGTATGAATAGGTGAACAGTAAGGTGTCTCTAGGCCCACTTGATTCAAAGGCTGAACAACTTCCTGTAAGGCTGTTTCTACCAGTTCTTCCAAATCTCCAACCAACACTGAGTCTTCCAATACAAGACGGTCTTTCTTCTTGTATTCTCTTCTGGGTAAATCAGGGATAATCGGTAATCCTCCAATCTTCTTCACATAATCCCTGGTATGTCTTCTCATATCATTAACAACTTTGTTATCAACAGAATACAAGTGTTCTTTCCACTTCTCTTCAGGAATCAGATTGGGAAATAAACTACTTTCAAGACTATCACTGGTGGAGTAATTTCGAGGAGATGGGTTCCCTCGGCCAGCCATGCATTGGCGGCCCTCCTTCTAGAACCAAAAACTGTTGAGGCCTGGAAAATCGCAGGCAACAACAACAAGGGATTCTCCTAAGTAAACATTTGTTGTACATGAATAAACACCTTATAACCGAAGGTCTGGGGTTACCAACATACTCAAGAAACTTGCAGGAAATTGACTCTAGAGTGCAGTAAAGGAAACAAGAGGATAGAAAAGACTCACCAGCTACACGATGGTTGATCCTAGATTGTCCTCTTCCGCTCTACTTCTCCTCCAAAGCCTTCAGGGATGCTTCTCCTTCACCTGTCAAGAGTCAATCCTCCAAATACAAGATGATACATATATATAAACAGGTTAGATAAATCATATACAGAATACTGAAACATAAGTATTTATCACACCACAATATATGAGATACATTCAAGACACATATGGAAGAAGGATTCTCTTTATTAACAATAATGAAATAGTTCAGATTACAACCCAACGCCTGAGACAAGGACTCCTCTGCAACCAAATGATTCTGAGTTCCACTGATCCAAAGACTTCTGTATAAACTCCACCAGCATAACTTTCCTCTCCAAGTGTATGTGATTAACACCCTCCCCAAGGCCTGTATTTATACTTGGTGAAATAAGGCAGTTTCAAAGGTTGAGGAGGTTGAGACAGTTAAGGAGATTAAGGTTAAGTGCTTAACTAATCTCAAATAATCATGTGTTTTTATTTTTAATGTCAAAGGGACATGTATGCGGGTATCAATACTGGCAAATCGCGTATGACACACGAGTTGCTCTAAGGGTAACCCGCGTACACATCTGTACGCGATATGCAACAACCGATACTCGCCTACAACACGCGAGTTGCATATCTAAAGAGTCGTGTACATGACTTGACATATCCAAAGGGTAAAAATAACCAGCTGGATGGATAATGAATGTAGTTCTTAATAAGCCCATCTATAGTGTTTTGAGCAACCCTCAATCCATAAATGTCCTTTTGTGTGCCAACATGAGAAGTGTCAGCACTCGGATGGAGAGGTGCCATTCAGGTGGATAACAGATGCCCCCTAATGTGTGAGGTCAGAGGGAAACGATGGCCGAAATACATTATAATGTTCATCTTTGGAGAACTCGGAAATCCAATGGAGCAGAGAGAGAACCTAAAACAAATAAATAGTAATGTCATATACAAAATTACATCTGAGGATGCTATGTTCAAGTTACTGGAACACTAGCTCCTTTACAATATTTGAGTACATCATATGATACGGGTATGAAACCATGTATATTACAAAGGTGGATCGAAGCCACAATATACAATAATGATGAGTCTTCAAAGATCTAGAAGCTGTGTATATGGATAGAACATAATCTCGTGCAACTTAGTCCATAGGTGAGGAACTAAGATCTTCATAAAAGATCCCAAAGAACCAGTACAATCCAAGCCATGTGAATAAGGGTAAGTTGAAGTCAAACATGGAAAGGATTCAATAGTTTGTCAATCAATAGGTGATAATCGACAACTGAAGCAAAGGAATTCACCAATGATGAAAGTGAATTGTGAGGTAGAAACGTCAAAACTCTAGGTCTTCGTCATCAGGAAGTACTGACACTGAACCATGCTGTGATAAGGAAGGCAATAGATCCTCCAACGGATCACATGAGTGACTAGGAACTGGGCAAAAGAAGGGAGACACAATAGATAACAGATATGACAATGATGGGATCAGGCTATAGATCAGACATTGGGTATAATCCTTAAACAATGAGCACAACACAGAGATGACCCAAGGCAGCGTTTAACTTATAGATAGAACAACTAGACCTATCTGTCATGTAGGAGACATGATTAGATTCCCCAAGTATAACGAACAAGAGGAGGAGTAAGAAACTCAAGGTAATAGATGAACGCAAAAGTAATCACTGAAACATGGATATTGGAAAACAAAGAGTGCTATGTTCAAGGAGGACATGCTGCCATTACTGAAAACAAGAGAAAACTTCTTCCTTACCTTCCCTATTAAATTTTAACGAGTCCAGAAAAGTAAACTCGGATCCCTCTTCATTTTTTAACAAGCTTGAAGAGACGGGAAAATAATTCTTGATAGTGTCACTGATTTGTGGATTTAACGAGCCCAAACTAGTACATGCTCGACGGTGTTTTCATAGTTTAGAGAGTCTGAAAACTCCAAAGAAGACTCCAGGGGGGTCCTTTTTCGTACAATTTAGTCTCCTTAGGCCGAAAAAGTATAAAACATACCAAAGAATAACTCTCTTAACTTCCAAAGAAAAAAAGGCACACCTTTTTCATACTTAGTCAAGAAGGTCCAAAAAAGGTTAAATTACCACCTACCCAACACTCCTTCAAAAGCA
Organism: Pseudotsuga menziesii; assembly: GCA_001517045.1. Taxonomy (NCBI): domain Eukaryota; kingdom Viridiplantae; phylum Streptophyta; class Pinopsida; order Pinales; family Pinaceae; genus Pseudotsuga; species Pseudotsuga menziesii. The sequence continues at coordinate 125,307 of LPNX011163507.1, read as the reverse complement.
GCATATAGCCTGAGTTTTACGAGTGTGAAGGAAGGCAAGATCACTCGGAAAGATCCATTTGATTATGAGAAATGGGGCTTACAACAATAAACTCGATGCTTTGTTCTTTAGGATTTAACGAGCATGACAAAGACATAAAGTACACTCGAAATCTTTTTCATGTTTTGGTCCAGAGCATGAAAAAAGAGAAAACTAAGCTCATACCGGGGGTTCCTTTTCCGTAAGTTTAGTCCCTCAGGTCCAGAAAAGTGATAAACCTATGCCTGAGAATTCTCTTCTTAATTCCAAAGAAAAGAGAGTGTTCCTTTCTCGTATTATTCCACATGGTCCGAGAAAGAGATAACCTACCACCAATGTGGATGCCCATTCACATATTCTTAACGAGCCTAAATAGACAAGTTTACTTGGCAGTCAAGTCTATTTTGAGGAGTCAGACCTGTGCCTAAAGAAACTCAAAATATTTCCCATGAATTTTTAACAAGTCCAAAAAAGTCAACTCACGGCCTCCTTACTATTTTTAACGAGCTCAAAGGAGAGCAGAAAGAATGCTCTAAATGCGAGGAGACGAGTGTCATAGGCAGGAAAAACTAGTTCCAAGTGCAAGGAACAAACCTATGCATAATGCAAGGAAAGTGAGCAAGATAAGGACACTCGGGGAATGTCTCCTTAGGGTAAAAGGTGTCAAGTTGCAAAGGAAAAATGATACAAGGCTTAGCGATGATGAGAACAAAGATGAGGGCTTATACAACGAACTAAAAGCGTGGAAGCCAGCGTCAGGCTCATAAGCGTGAGCAGGGCACATGCAAATGCAATTACAATTTGAACAACAAGGTGAGGCTAGTAAACAGTTGTGAATCCAACTACAAATCCTATCTCCAAGAAACAACAACATGAAGATCATATTCAGAAGAAATGATCCGATGCGGGTCACTTTGGCAGAAACACATGTGACTTTGTGATCTTCTATAAAAGGTAAAGTCAAGACAGCATCGACTAAAGAATATTCTATAGAACCAAGGCTCGAGGGTTTATAATCAGTAATATTAACCTCAGAAGGAGAGAAAAAATCAACAAGGGATGTAGAGTCTGTAGGACCAAACTTAATATCATAGGAGTTGAAAAATTCATAAGAAAAATCAAACTCATCAGGATCACTGACTTGGTGTTCGAATGAAGAGTCAAAAGACTCAACAAGACCAATATAAGAGGAAAGGTCAGGCTTACTAGGAAAATTAGGGTTATACTTAGTCACAACTGAACCAACATCCAAAATAAGGTCAGACTGTATCAAAGACTCTAGGAAGACTTCATCCGAAGGAAGGATATCATCCGAGATAGGACACATGTCTAAACTTTCAAATGGATTGATAGAGTGGAGAAAAGGCTCCACAGTCTGTATAGGATGACTCACTTGGTCAACTGCTAGGACCAAGTCCCGAGAAGGTAAGCATGAGAATAGAGGCTGCTTCTCAGTAGAAATTGAACGCAAAGGACATGAGGCCACACAGCGCACCTGTGGTGGGTTAGTGTCTATAGAAACACTAGGAATCAATAAAGGAAAGACCTGGTATCTAGTCGGGTCAGGAGATAGATCAAGAAAATCCAACTGATCGATAGTGACAATTTCTTCTCCATGATTAAAGTACATCACATGAAAGAATGTTGACACCACAGCTTGCATGGCATAGACATAATCACATCCAAGGAGCATATTGAAGTCCAAGGGGTCTTCTATCACCATGAAGTCAACTAAGACAGTATTCCCACCCAAAATAACAGGTGTTTGAGCAAGAATTCCCAAGGCTACACAAGTTGTTCTATCAAACGCCAGTAACTGACTAGCAGTCGACACAAGGCTGGGAGATTCCATGCCTCTCCAAGCACGCACAGACAAGATACTAACTGAGGCTCCTTCATCAACAATACAACGAGAAATCGTATAAGGTTCAACTTTGACCTTTATCTGGAAAGGTGGATCAGAAGGAAGGCGCGGCTCAACTAGGCTATCCCAATCAAAGGAAGCAATCCGAGAGTTTGGTGGGGGTTGATCCGAAGCGAGTTTAGTGCCCCCTTGTTCAGTAAGTTCTGAACCGACAGTGAAGAAAATGTGACTAGTATACACTTCACTCTCCAAAGGAAGAGTGGGATTGATCGACAATGGCATCGATTCAACCGCTTCATGAAATTCACTCTCTGAAGGGAGAGTGGGATTGACCAAAGATGAAATTGGTTCAATCACATCAGGATCACCCTCTGAAAGAAGAGTGGGATCGACCAAAGATGAGATTGGTTCAACTGCTTGATCAACCAAAGGTTGAATAGGTTGTTGAGAAACTATAGGTTGTTCAGGAGAAGGAAATTCTTGAGTCTCAGACCACACTCTTCGCACCTCTGCGATAGCAGGGCACTGGTGAGTAAGATGATCTCCCTCACATAGCTTACAAGGGAACTTAAGTTTGCACTTCGAATGACCAGTTTTCTCAATGGTGTCAACATGACTAGAAATGGCTGACTGTTTTCTCTCAGCATGACCTGCAGAGGCTAAGAGTTTGCCCCCAGCATGAACTACATAGGCTAGGTGACTGGGTCCAACCTGACTAAGAGAGGGTGGTTGTTTAAAAGCTTCAGAATGTTCAAAAACGAAATGACCATGAAACCAAACTCTTCGCACCTCCGCAATAAAAGGGCATTTATAAGTAAGGTGGTCTCCGTCACAAAGCTTACAAGGAAACTTGGGATTGTGTTTTGAATGGGTAGTCTTTTCAACAGTGTCAACATGACTCGTAGTGGCTGACAGATTGTCTTCAACATGAACCACAGAGGCTGAGAGACTGCCCCCAGCAAGACTTACAGAGGCTGAGAGACTTCCCCCAGCATGACTTGCAGAGGTTGAGAGACTAGATCCAACATGACCTACAGAGGTTGGATGGGCACCACCAACATGAACAACAGAGGTTGAATGGTTATGATCAACATGCTTTGCAGCAGTTGAGTGTGTGCCCCTAGCATGAACAACAGAGGCTAGGTGGATGGATCCAACATGAATTACATAGGTTGGATAGGGAGGTTCAACTTGAACAATAGAGGTTGAATGGGTGCCTTCAGCATGAACCACAGAGGTTGAGTGACTAGATCCGACATGACCTGGAAAGGTTGGAGGGATCCTACCAACATGATCAACAGAGCTTGGATGGTGAAGATCAACTTGACTTGCAGAATTAAGTGCTTAGATCCAACATGACCTGCAGAGGTTGGATAGGTGCCCCTAGCATGAACCACAGAGGCTGGGTGGTGAGGTTCAACTTGAATTGTAGAGGTTCAACTTGAATTGTAGGTCGTTACTGTTTGGTATAGTGAATCCGTCCGGTATGCGGTCCAGCTACCGTAGGTCAAGTAACAAAAATAAAAGGTTTTACCAGTTGCGGCCTAGTCCACTGTGTATAATTTAGTTTTTTTTATATTAAGTATGAGATGCAAGTGCCTATCTAGGAATGCGGATTGATAGAGAATACGAGGAGCAGTCACAATGTGATGCACATGTTCTTACCTCTCATCTTAACTCTCTCGCATCTAGATCACACAAAATAAGAAAACTAAAACTAACTAACTAAACTATCCCTAGGGAGAAATATTATCATTTAATGAGTAATGTATTACTGTGCATGCATATTTAAGAAAAATCATAGATAGATTTTACTTGTTTCAAAATACATGAACATTAAAAGATAGATGGACAACAAGATAGCTCATTGCTTATGAAAATCCTTCATTACTCATAGTGTAAATTTCATAGAATAAACCAGAGAACATTCATACAAGAACATAGGTTCAAAGAGTTAGAATGATCTCACAGTTAATGGACACAAAGCTGAAAATAAAATAGTTCCTCTTCAACAAATCCATAGCACAACATTTGAACATTCCACCAAGCTTTCTCCAATAGGAAAATTGTAATTATCTATTGCAAAAGGAAATAGTTCTTGTTACAAGATGTCTTCACAAATCTAATTGGGAAAAAGTCCTTTATTCTATCTAATTCTCCCATACTTATACTACAAGCAAAACCTTTTAGGCTGCCTCTCGGTGACCTTTGGGCTCCCCCAACCGTTTGATCTCACATTTTTGTCCTTTTGTGAGTGTTCATGATTCATACAAATGTTACATTTAAGATTTAAGATTTAAGAGCACTTTTATGAAAAGGGACCAACTTGGTAACTGACAAACTTCCCAAGCCTGGGCCTCTGCTCTTAATGATTATGCTCTGTAATCCGTTGGTCCTTTTGAGATCTTGTTGATCTCAGACTTTTGCTCTCTTCTTTTCCTTGAGAAATATCTTTGCTTCTTTATGCTTTAGCTTCTTTTTTCATGGCTGCCTCCCTTCTGCTTTTCCCTTTAGACATATATTCTTTGCAGCAATATTCCTATCATGAACATATCAGATCATTAGTGTTTAACAAAGTAACACAAACTAGATCAATACATGCATTCTGTAATATGAACTATAAACACTATTAATGCATGAAAATAAAGAATGTCAAGAGAAAATAAATCCTGCAAGTTTGTGCTTAAATCCCTATTCAAAAACTAAAACACATGCCTGATAGAACAGATTCTTCCTCCCAATCTAGGCCACATCTGAACTAAATCAAAACCCTCCGATGAAAGCATGAACCAGGACAAAGTAACCACCACTCCTCAAAAAACCAAACCCCCAAACCACATTCTTCAGCTCATAAAACTTTAACATCGATCTGCACCCATAGGAAATCTCCAGCATTCCATAAAACAGTGCAAAAACACACCAAAACGGCGGGAAAAACCTCACTGACAGTTGGAAGCAATAAACACTAAGCATTGGGTAGACAATCCACATCAGCGGGTGACCATACTATAGCATCGGACTATTAGTTCATTAAGTCGCCGCAACGACGGAAACCATACAAACAACGACTTCCGCTATCAACATAAAAAACATCGTAAAGCAAAAGAACTAAGGACTCTGGACACATAGTCCTATTCACAACCACAATGGTGGGATTCAGATAGACAATGAGTTCTGTGAGACCATTAAGTCTATCGGCGTCAAAAAGACTAAATACTAAAGCATCGGACGAAAAAAACTCCTCGTCGACGAACAGAACGACATAAACATCGGGTGGTTAGTTCACTAAAATGCCGCAACAGCGAAAAAGGTATAGACTACAGCTTCCACGATCAAATGAAAATCGTCGACGGTCGGAGGTTCTCAGAACTAGCTGATAAACTGTCGGCAGATAAACCACCTAAGCGACGGAAAGATAGTTTACTAGAAAGCCGCAACGGCGGATGTGAAACCAACTACAGGTCTTGGTAATTATAAAACCATCGACGATCGGAGCAGTTATATGGCAGACATTTAGTTCGCTCAGTAGCCGCAATGGCTGAAAGCAATCAGACAACAGCTTTCAATCAAAGTCATAAAAAATTTCGATAGCGAAAAGAAAACAATAAGACATAGAATCAACGAGGATAAGCCCTAATCTGTCAAAACGTTTATTATTAATCTTCCAAAATGGCGGCTGCATAGATGACTACAGTTTCGAATCAAACTTCAACAAGCTTCTGATAGTGTTAAAACAACAAATCGCAATTTAAAAATTTTATCAATAAACCCAAGGAATTGGCGGAAATCAAAACTAACCATCGGGTCATTCAAATGAACCATTGGCGTAAAGAAAAATTACATGTCGGATGGTTAATCCGCTAAAGGGCCGCAATGGCGGAACACGATTAGACTACGAACCTCGAAAAACTTGAAACCCTCAGCGATTGGAACAACCAAAGGTTGTGCATCAGCGAAACAAAAACTAGTCCCTCGATCAAATGTCCAATATAGTTCCGATAGCGAAAAGAGCAAATTTTTTTAAAAAACTCACGGAATCGGCAAAGATAAAGGATTCTGTCAGAGTGCTTGCAATCCACCATCTGAGACGACGGAAACACAAAGGACTGATGCTTCGATGGTGATGAAACAAAAAACATCGATATTAAAATAAAATGAAAAAGCACGTCGGCGAAAAACAAGGATTTGGATTGGGTCATTCGTTATTTAGCTTCTACAATAGTGGCTGCATAGACTCCTATGGCCTCGATAGCGAAAAAGGAAATCATCCATAAGTCAAAACATCAAGTTCAAATCAACAGCATCAGTAGACAAAAGATATTCATTCAACAATTTACCTCAATTTAACCTCAAAGATCGAAATTTGTAGTAGAAGATAACAGATTTTAGCAATCCCAAACAAATCCAGGAAAGATGAAATGAAAAGGAGGGTCCAATTTTTTTTTTAAATTTTGGAAAATGTTGCAACTGCAATAGACTCTTTTAGTGAACTTTGACCGGCACATCCACGAAATGGTACATTGAACTTCCGCAACATTTGTTTGTGGATTTTGGCTCATTGGCAACTGTATTTTTTATGCACTTTCAACTTCCTATCCGTTATGAAATGGGAACTAATCTCTTAACTTCTCTATGATAGAACACCTCCACCCACATATTCGATCATATCCATGAGTGGAGAAGGTGGAGAAGACTTATTAAGGCTCCTATCCTGGATCAGTTATTAGCTGGTTGGTTTACTAAATCTTTGTTGCCTCCGATTTCTTAAGATGTGGCTATGGGCGGTGTCGTTACTGAAGAGCAAGCCATTAGTCGAGCCGAATATCTGGACTTGGTCTATTCCTAGTCCGGAACTTTGTATGACTTGATCCCTCAATCTCCTCACCCAAGCACCGATCCTGCTAAGCCACCAGGAGAAGTCCCTGTTGATGGGATTGTTGGTTCAATCCAGTCTCCGTCAATAGCAAAACCTACCAAGCAACCCCAAACTACCATCCTTACTCCTTCAACTCCCAAGGTTTCTGTCGAGGCCAATTCTATTTAGAGTATTCAAACACACGGCAATAATAAAAAGAAAGGTAAATCTCAAAATAAAAGACTTGGAAACCAACAGGAGAATCCAAAACCAGCCACCAATGATAACAATAAAGGGAAAATAAAAGCAAAATATCCATGTCTTCTATGTGTAGGTGACCATTTCACAAAAGAGTTTCCTCGTTGGGACAAAATCACTCAATTTTTTAAAACTAATCCCGCACTCGCAGTTCTCACGGATCCTTTTCCCTCTCTACAACAACTGATAGACCACAAGTCTAATCAGGGAAACTCTAGTTCTTCAGAGGAAATTCACATGATGTCCTCGTATACTATTAGTTTGCAAACTTGAACTCAGAGTTACAACAAACCTGTAGACAAGAAAGAAGATAATTCTTCTTCAGGAAAAGCTCCCTCTACCGGTTCTCCCAAATCCTTGTCTATTGTTCCCCTAACCATCGAGAATCCTACTCTCGACATGGTTTTGCGTCCACCCAAGAGTACTCTTAGGAAGGTTATTTTTAACCCTAATGCCCGAGATGCTCAATTTTATAATGTAGTTGAAGATCTCGCTCATGCACCATGTGCAATGTCTACCCTAGAAGTACTCCAAAGTTGTCCTACATAACACAAAAACTTGTTAACTGCGTTAGGAGCTTTAGACCCAGACAATACTAATTTGATTCATTTCAATATTGAGAACTATAAGTCTAGAATACCTCACAAACTTGCTTTCCAAAAAATCATGAAAGTAGTCGAAAATAAGGTCTTTAGAACTATCTTAGATGAAGGAGCTTCAACTTCGGTTTTGTTCCTGTCTTGTTGGAAAGCTATTGGCTCTCTCGAGCTTGTAACATCACCTGCGACTCTGAAAGCCTTTGATGGACAAGGTTTCCAGCCCCATGGTCTCATATCAACCCTTTCAATTGAGCTTGGGGGAAAAAATATTTCTATTCAAGTATAATTAGTAGACACCCCATTAGATTACAAACTCCTTCTAGGAAGAAATTGGTTTTATGCCATGACTGCTGTCACTTTGACGATATTTCGAATTGTCCAATTTCCACATCTAGGGAGAATTGTCACCATTGACTAGCTCGATTTCTGTATGCTAGATGTCACTACCTCTACGGCTAATAACATCCCTATGTTAGGCCAGTCCCCTCCTCCTTACTAGTCGATTGGGGTAGGGATGTTGAAGGATTCGTCCCTTATGGGGATTTTTTTGTCCACTCCTCCTAACACAGACACAGCGACAGTAAATATTATTGCGTCATCTAAATATGATCCAAAGGTAAAACAAATTGTTGAGTCCAACCTCGTTGATTCTGCATGAGGAAATGTACAACATCATTCAAACCCTTTTCGATGACCACACTGATGAACTTCATCTGGTGGCTTCAGACCCTTACCACCTGCCCTACTGGTTAGAACCTGCTCTTCCTATTCTGGATTATCTCTCTAAAAATTTTCCTTCCGACGATTCCATTATGGAGATCTTGAGTAGGAATGAGCCTATTTGGGAGGATCACCATCATAGATCTTCATTCCTCCCCAAGACCAGTTCGGTAGACCATGACTTTGCATCCCTATTTTCCACTAATATTGTCAACACACCTCAAAATACTATATTGTTGCAAGACACAGATTCTGAAGGAAACTTATGCAACATTACTCAAACAAATCCAATTGACATATCATCCAAGCCTGGTACCATTGAGCATGTTCATGTTGGGCAGAAATGCTCAGCAGAAGAATCTGAACCATACAAGGCACTTTTCAAAGAACTCCACGATATTTTTGCCTGGTCTTATGAAGAAATGTTAGGGATAGAACCATCCATTGTGGTCCATGAAATAAAAACCTATCCCACTGCTAAACCTGTCAGGCAAAAACTAAAGCAAGTCCATCCATGGAAGGCCGCAGTTATTAAAGCTGAAATAGAGAAACTTCTCAAAGCTGGGTTTATTTATCCCGTACCCTTGACGGAATGGGTATCAAATGTTGTCATTATCAATAAAAAGCAGGGAACCATTAGATTTTGTATCGATTTTAGATATTTGAACAAATCTTGTCCCAAAGACAACTTTCCTACTCCGCATATCGACCAGATTATCGACAACTGTGTCGGAAGTGTCATCTTCTCATTCATGGATGGATTTTCTGGTTATAATCAGATTGATATTTTACCCACCGATCAGCACAAGATGGAATTCATTTTCCCATGGGGAACCTTTGCATATAGGAAGTTACCATTTGGCTTAAAAAATGTTGGACCCACTTTCCAGCATGCTATGTCCTATGCGTTTCACGATATAAAACATATTGTTGAACCGTACCTTGATGACCTCCCTGCTCATTCACAGCGACGGGAGGACCATTCTGGTCATATTAGAGACATTTTCCTGACATTAGAGGAAATTTCAACTCAAAATGGGCCTCCTAAAATGAACTAATAAAATAATAGTTAAAATAATAAAATAATATTTATTAATTTTGGAGGAAGAAAAGAAAAAAACTACTTTTTTGTTTGTATTTTTGACATATCTCTCTGTGTTTTTACTCAAATTTCGATCAGGAGAGCTCGTTGGATATGAAATTAAATTACGCATCCAACGAGTACCCATTCAACATACTTTTGACGGACCCCGCTACCCCAAAAACAAGAAATACCTGGAAAAACGGAATGATGATGTCATCATTCCATTTTTCCAGGTATTTCTTGTTTTTGGGGTAGCAGGGTCCATCAAAAGTATGCCGAATGGGTACTCGTTGGATTCAGAATTTAATTCCGCATCCAATGAGCTCTCCCGATCAAAATTTGAGTAAAAACACGGGGAGATATGTCAAAAATACAAACAAAAAAAGTAGTTTTTTTATGATACCTATCCCCAAATTTATATTAAAAAAGTGTTTAAGACCTATACGGTATTTCAAATTTAAATCAATTTCATTGGCTAACACATGATGACATGGAATTTGAATAAAAGTTAAAAGGCCCATTTGGAGTTGAAATTTCCTCTAATGGATGTTGTCACTATAATATATGTATCAATCCTCATAAATGTGTTTTCTGCGTTGAGACGGGATGCCTGTTAGGTTTTGTGGTTTCTAAGGATGGCATCTGGATAGACCCATTGAAAATTGCTGCTATTTTAGCTCTACCTACCCCAGCCAACCTTCTAGAACTCCAAAGTTTGCAAGGGAAGGCAAACTTTCTCTGTCGTTTCATGTGCAATTTTGCAGATAAAACCCACGGTTATATGCGTCTCCTTAAGAAGGAAACTCCGTTATATTGGGATGACCAAGCCCAACAAGACTTTGATAATCTCAAACATGCTCTGACTCATTCACCCATGATACACCCCCCAAATTATTCAAAGGATTTTCTCTTATATATTTTTGCCTCCACTACTACCATCGCTATGGTTTTGGTGCAGGAAAATCTCGACAGTCAGGAGCATGTGATTTACTATGCTAGTAAGAATCTTATGGATTTTGAAACCCGATATTCATGAGTGGAGAAATTAGCATTGGCCATGGTCATTGCTGTTCAAAAATTTTGTCACTACATTTTGCTCCGCACAACCACTGTATTGGCAAACCAGAACCCTATGTATTACATCCTGACTCGTCAGGTGCTCGGGGGCAAGTACTCCCGATGGATAGTCATACTACAAGAGTTTGATCTGGAATTTGCCAAAGTCACATCAAAGAAATCCTTAATCTTTGCCGAGCTCATGTGTGATCTTCCCTATGCTTCAATGGAATCTGAGCCCAGTGATTCATTTCTAGATGAATTCCTATTCCTGATAAGCACCACTGACCCATGGTATGGACATTTTCTCATTTATCTCCAAACACAGAGATTTCATCCAAATCTATCCCATGACGATCGCCGTCGTATCCATCACCACACAAAATACTACCTCATCTTGAATGACACTTTGTATAGACGTGGAATCAATTCCATTCTCCGGTGATGCCTCACCCATGAGGAAGCTGAACAAGTGTTGAATGATTCCCACTCTGGATCATGTGGCGGTCATTTATTTGGGATGGCTACAGCCTAGAAAATCCTTCGCACTAGCTATTTCTAGCCTTCAGTCTTTAAATATTGTCACAAGGTTTTCAAGAAATGCCCACCCTATCAACATTTTTATCTAAAAAAGCACACTCACACTACTACATTTTGACCAAAAATCCGACGGCCGCCATGTCGGATTTTTGACACTTCCCTGTCGCATGTACGACACTTTGATTTTTTTTTAAGCGTCGGAAACTTGTCGTCGGGTAAGCGACACTTAAGTAACCGTCGGTTAAGCGACACCTATGTAACCGTCGGTTAAATTTAAAGCGTCGGTTAAGTGACGGAATATCTTCGACGGTAGTGAAAGTTTTTTAAGAAAATAACCTACATGCCGTCAGTTAAGCGACAGAAGGACCGTCGGATAAGCGACGGATATTAAAAAAGCGTCGAAAAAGAGACGTCTACAACCGTCGGATAAGCGACGAATATTAAAAAAACGTCGGAAAAGAGACGTCTACAACCGTCGGATAAGCGACAGCTGAAAGCGTCGCTTAAGCGACGCTTACTGAAATTTAAAAAAAAAATATTGTGCACAACAGCAGTTGTCGACAATTTGGGTTTGGTAGAGATTGACACAGGAACTTCCTTACCGGGGACACAATGTACTGACACATTATATTGAAGCACATGCTCTTCTACCAGATCCGCCACATGGAGACTAATTTTCTTTGCGGTGGAAACCTTCTCGTACTGAAGGCGTACTAGGTGAAGCCTCACATTTCTTATGAAAGTATTAGAAGATGCAGTGGAAAAGAAAGATTTCAGCTTCCTTTGCACGTTGAGTTTCTGTAGGCCTGACACCGAAATGAAATCTCCACTCTCAACTGATTGATATAAATTAGGCCCAATATCATAAAGTTTCTTTCCAAATTGAATAACCAATTTAATTGTCTTGTGCTTGGTCGTTGAGCGGAGGGACTGAAGGCATGAAATCACCGTGGTTTTATAAGCAGAAAAGTCCCAATGTGAAGATAAGAAAGATTCAGAAATACCCATCATACTTGAAAATTGAGCAGACAGACAGTCCATATCATAAGATAATTTACTGATCGATGACCCCGACTCTGCTCCAGACACCTCCTCACATATCGCTCCAGTAAATTTCTGCAAGGAGGAAGCTAATAAACAAAGATAAAAAATTAACGACAACTTCAGCAATCAATTTATGCAAATAGACAAATTCATGATAGGACTGCACCATTTCCAAAGGGTTGCTTGCAGCTATTGGTAACAATTTTCCCCCAAAAAATATACTATCTGCAGAGGTGAAAACAAATCAAAATAATGAACTAAAAAGACAATAATATCCCTTCATTTTGAAATTTTCAATACATTATTTCACTCCAGACAGAAAACTTACAAATAACAACAGAAATAGCAAATGCAGCAATAATATTTCAGAAAAGTACTACAAAAGAGAGCAATTATATCTCTTAATTGTATTTCAAAAGAAAGTATGCCAGCAACACTCTCAATCCCTAAGAAGAGAGAGACACTCCCAAATTGAAGAATAGATCAAATTACACTGTGACATCATGCCACAAGGCCTGTAAATATTACTATGTAATGACTGGAAGCACTCAAGAAGATGGACATTTGTACAAATAACACGTGGGAGCAATCAAATGACAGGTGTAAAGGTTGCAAGTCTGTTGTGAAGGGAAAAGCCTTGCAAAGTTGTTGATGCAGATCTGCAAGGAGATTTACAGAAAATAGAGGTCTGCAATGGAGGCAAACTAGCTATGAAGGGAACGATACGAAGGGCTTTCAGTAGGACAAATTCAGGGGTGAAATATCACAGAGCACATCTGCAAGAGAGCTTGCAGAAAGCAGAGATCCCACCAACATTGTGGGAAAGGGAGAGAACCCCACAATTACATTTCAATAGTGGAGGCACAGGAATTGCTTCTAGCTGGGGCAGAGTGCCTGTAATTGCTGTCAGTAAGAGTGAAATCCCTATAAATGCCCACAACAAAGATTTCATGCACCAAGTGTAATATAATTTGTCTGTTTTAAAAAAAAAAATACAAAAGATCGTGTATAGGCCCTATAGAATTTGGTCTTTGGAGGCACCGAGCAACAACAGCGGCTTCTTGGATCTTGGTTCGTGAGACGGACAGGAATTGGAAGAGGTTTAATCCATTGGTTCATCAGAACTTAGATGCCCTGCTCTTGGTTTATGGGTGGGTGGGGTCTTCTTTCCCTTCTCTCTTTTGCTGCTGGAAATTACGTTAGTTCAACCGGCAATCTGTAAATTCTTATGATGCTGGTGCTGCCCCTTCAACTTCTTATGCTGGATTGTGTGGAGATGACCCCAGTTCAAATCTTGGTGGGCATGCTCCTCCCCTGTGTGGGATCTTCCAGGTGTGGAGATAAATGGTTGTATAGCATATATCATAGATGATTCTTCAGATAAAAAATGGCCAGATTACCTCTAGCTCCTTGCTGAAATCCGCAGGCAATCTTTCACCTTCTGCAATCAATTGGAAGACACCATCCAACTCAAGTGCTCCATGATCTACGACGACCTGCAATAGAACACTGGGAATGACTAATGAACTCCAACATGAGAACATGGACAAAACATAAATAGCATGTGCATTTTAAGCCTGTAACTCAATACTCCTGATACCTGTCTTGCATGGATCACCCATTGAGAAGCGGTGTCTGCCACCCTCTTGAGCTCTTGAAGATAGTAATCTTTTAAAGCGACATTCAAGGACAGTCCCTAGTGTAAAAGAAGACAAAATGGACCACAATTAAGAGATCTATAAGATACATAAGATAATTTTATAGTTTACAATCAAAGCTCACTTTAATAAATGTAAGATTTTCTACCAATTGACCACTTAAACACGAAATCAATGTAGCTTGCACTCAGTGATATTTAGAGTTACAACATACTTGGTTTTCCAGCAATTTTAAAAATTAGTAACTACATACATTTTCAGCATAAGCCAGAAGTTAATAAAAAAACATGTATCAGCTGGCAAAAATAAATCTACTGTGGACTGTTTAAAAATGCATGCATTTAACCTTGAACTGCTTTGTCAAAGTCGTAGCTTGACACCATATTTAGTTATAACAGGCCAAAAGTCATATAGATGAAAATTGTGGGAAACAACCAATCTTTCCTTGTGACATAAGATATTTGTACAGGTTTATCTTTCCTATAGCTAGTCCCAGTACTCGATACTACTATGCCTGCCAAAGATTTGAGAAAAAAAACATCTATACGTGAGAGGAATTAGAACCGCAAATTTTACATCATTATAATATTTTAATATCATGAGGATAAGAAAGCCCATCAACAAAGTGTTAATTTCATTAACTGGTGCGCTAAGTATATTGCCAGACAGAGCTATTAGTAATTACTAATTACCCATTTCCACAACAACTTGACAGCAATTGCATTTCTCACAAAGAGTTTACAAAATGCATGATATGGTAAATTTTACATGGTTGTGGATTCCAGTAGGATAAATTCCTATAGGAATCAGTGGAATACCCTTTGAAAAAGTACTTGTATACTGTTGGGGCTTAGATGATGCCTCTTCATACACCAAGAAATTAAGTCTGGATGTCTAGTTCTTCTACATGAATTGCTAATTGATGCCATCAATTTTTTTATGAACAGGTAAGATTGCACTTGTACCTGCTGTACATGTGACATATTTAAGTCACAACATCAGTTAATTCCAAAGTTTATAGAATGTTTCAACTTTCAGAATATGTTTCTTACCCTCACAAATATTTCCACCTATGTTGCAGGAAACTAATTTTTAAAATTGCTGGAGAACAAAATGTCACAAATCTGCAGGTAATGGGACATTCAATAGTAGTCATCAACTTGATAAAGGGTATATAAAGGATGAAAAACTTGATACTGTCCCCCAGTTTAGCAATTTAAGTATGGAAGTTTCTCACCA
>LPNX011163507.1:40251-104552 GCA_001517045.1 Pseudotsuga menziesii | reverse complement strand
CCTGCTGCAATCTAGAACTATGCTGAGGGAGAGTATTCATTAGAGAACAATGACTGGCGAAATGGATTTCATTAGTTATTACCTTATTTCAAAGAATTTCAATCGGGAATACTTTTTAGCTCAGGTTTTCCACATACCTGGTGTTATGGAAATACAAGGATAAGCATAAATGTCTTAAAATAAGTTTCCAATTGATGCTGAAGTTCTGAGCCCTTGCATGACTTACACCCTAGGAATGACAGTCAGAATCTCCTGGAACGGAATTTTCTTGAAAATTAGGGTAAGAGCATCTGGGATAAGCTCTTCCCATGGACGATTTCCTCCTTCGATAATGTCCTGCATCCTCCAATAATCCCCGCTAAGATTATCATAGAACAAAAGCGCCACCGCCTCACCACCTCCAAGTCAGGTGAGCCTATCCGTTATCCCTTAAATCCACCTGATCTCCTACAAATCCTTCTACATTTACGCCTTAGGTGCCACAACTATACTTTCCACCACGCATTGGAACAGTATTTTGCACATCTTGGTTTAGTTAAATCTCAATATTTTCCCCTTCACTGTTCATTCTCTGCCTGTGATGAAAAAAAATCAATAGTCTAAAGCCAGAAACCCTCGTCTACTGCTCCAAAACCATACCGTTCATTTCACAGACGTGCCACTCTTTTACTTCAAGTTTCAGCAATCCAAAGACTAGTTAAAATCTTCCAAACCCCTACTTGCTACGAGTACCTACTGAAACCTTCAAAAAAAAGCAAGAAACAACCCGTTTTTGCAATACTCAAGATGATTTCAAATGCAGAAAATGCATCCACCCCTCCAATTCACAGGCCCTTCCCTCATACACCAGAATCCACTAAATGCTCAAAAATAAACCCCAAAGCAAACCATTCCTAAGAGATTAGCACCAAACTTTAACAAGAAAAGAAAGAAAAGAAAGCATGAGTTCTTGAATTCGTCGCTTACTAACGAGCCGTCGCATAAGCGACGATTGTGGCCACATTTACAAAAAAAAAATTATCATTGTGATTTTTGGTACAGTTAAAAAAAAAATTCCACGCGCCATCGGAAGTAACCGTCGGATTTTGGATCGAAATGTAGTAGTGTCATCCTGCTCCGCTACACCCGGTCATTGCCGTTGGCCCATTTTCCAAATGGGGGATTGATTATATGCATTGTAAGCCTACCTTAGTCGAGGGGCATTGTTAAATCATCGTAACCATTGACTATTTTACAAAGTGGGCTGAGGCCATGCCTACATATGCGAAAGATGATAAGACTGCCACTCTCTTCCTATTCAATTATGTTATAGCTAGATTCGAAGTCCCGCATTCCATAGTTACTGATCACGGATCACATTTCCATAATCACATGATGGAGGAACTAAGTGCCAAGTTAGGTTTTTGTCATAAAAACTCTATGCCCTATTATCCGCAAGCTAATGGTTAGGTAGAGGCCATTAACAAAGTTTTGAGAATGATGTTTCGTCGGATGGTTGGAGACCATAAATCCAACTGGCACCATATCATTTTTTCCGCTCTTTGGGCTTACAGAACTTCGGTGAAAACAACTACTAGTTTCACACCTTTCCAACTAGTCTATGGAATCAAAGCTGTCTTGCCGATTCAATGTCAGATTCCATCCTTGAAACTTGTCGTCGAACTTCTCCCAGACACTTCCGCAGAGGAAGAGAGATTTTTTATACTTGAACAACCTTGATGAAACTAGGAGAGATGCTGCATTGGCTAATGAGGCACACAAGAAACACGTCAAGGAGTAGTATGACAAGTCTGTCCAACCTCGTGCCTTTAACAAGGGTGACCTAGTTTTGAATTACGATCAGAGATATGGAAAACTAGAGAAAGGAAAGTTCGCATCCATGTGGTACGGTCCTTTTGTTATTTCTAAAGTTTTAGAGAAAGGGGCCTATGACCTTGTAGACTACGATGGAATCCCTTTAGGGAAACCTCACAATGGGTTGTACCTAAAGAGGTACTATGCCTAGATCTCTATTGGATAGTATCTTGTATATATGTATATTACTTGACTTTCGGTGTGCTTAAGTATTTTCAATATGGTTTTGAGTTTAGTGTCCGTATATGTTTATAGCATGTTTTGGTTGTGCAGAGTAGATGGATTTCTACGGCTTCGCTGATGGTGCTTGCTGCCATACCTTGAATCTTGCCTCAACTACTTGGGTTCTCTATTCCCCAGCTTACAATTTGGTTAGTTCAGGAGCGGTTTGTAATGGTCCCACTACCAACAATATCACCGAGTATCGAGCAGTCATAGGCCTCCCAAGATGTTCGCAACTTGGTAGTATTGATGGATTCACAACTTGTGGTTTGTCATCTAAACCATGTTTATACCATTAGGAATATTGTGCTTCTCCATATCTTCCAGAGGGTACGCTTGTTAGAAAGGTCATTTGAAACTATCACCTATAGGCATATCCCTAGGGAACATAATGTAGTTGCTGACTCATTAGCTAATTACATCCTAGATTGGCATATTTCCCATTCATGACATGAAAATCAAACTTGGTTCATTGTAAATAAACTATTAAAGACACATAAAACTCATGTAAAATACATTCACCATTTGAGACATATAAACACCAAGTAAAAGTTTGTATATATATATATATATGAACATGTTTTACAAAAAATAGGTCACAAGACCTCATCTGAAGCACGTAGGCTTTCAGGTAAAAACTCACCATACAAAATCCTGAAGCTATCAGCTTTTAGTGGATACATCATGCACTCATTGTCTAATGATCCTCATGGTAACACATCACTTCCCGGGCTACTCTACGTAGCAATCTGCTAAAGCGACCTGGTACTCTCGCTGTAGGTCTCTGATACCTCAGTGGGAGGTCATCAATAGAAGCATCAGGGATGTCTAGGGTCAACCTCTCCAGGTTCTCCTCTAACTCCCTTGTCACATCATCACCCTGTGGTACAAAAAGGGCTCCGGCTCGCTTATCTAATGGGGAGGCTCCCCCAGGTCATGCTACTCCAACGTCTACGTGAAAACATTCAAGTCTCATTACTTAACATAAAAATATAAAACATCAAAAACATAAAAACACTATTTCCATTTTAGGGTCTTTTGTTTCTTACCGATGTCACCCCATTGTCCACTAGGTGGGAATGGTAGGTCAGGGTCACCACTGAAGCAGGGATGATTTTAAGGGCAAATTTTATCCCAATGGCGAATTTTAAGGGTTACCCAAAAAAAGGTGGGCGAATTTTTATATTAAATTTTTTTTTATTTTATTTAATAAATTCGTCTATTGTTTATTTTATATATAGCTACCCCAAGGTAAATTGCATTCATCCCGAAAGAGGGAAAAAATGGAAAATGAATATTATCCCACGAAAATATTGATTTTTTCCCACATTCGCCCAAATATTTCCGATTTGGAGGAGATATCTGCACAAATTCGCCCGATTTTTTTCGATTAGGAGGAGAAATGAAGATGGCTTGCCGGATTTATGGATAATAGGTTGAAAAATTGGTATTTCTCCCAGGATTTATGGATAATACGATTAAAAATTTGGTATTTCGCTCTATCTGCTTACATTACGTGAAAATGATGGACAAGCTAATAGAGGAACATATCTCTGAGTTCAAGGAGGTTTTCAGTTTGTTTGATAAGGATGGAGACGGCCAGTACTCACAAATCCCCTTCAATTATTTGTCTTTCTCTACATGTTTTCGATCTCTGCTTCTTCTATAAGAATAGGAAGAGATGCAATGTATTTAGCTTATCTGGGTTGTGAAATTTTGAGTTTATTTACATAGGTCTATTGGCAAAATTGCTTTATGTGATGACTTGTGTACATAGATTGGTTGAAAGCAATGGCATTTTTTATTACCCATTTTATTAGATTCTAGGATTATCCATTAATGTTGGGTAGTTATGGTAGAGGGATGTAAGTAATGGTCGCATGGTTGGTACTCTATAGTCAAGTCATTTCCTTGTAACATTATCAATGTTCTATGGTGAATAGGGGACAAGGTATTAGATATGGTTCATTCAGTTGGTTCTCTTATTGCTTGATTTGAGTTTTCATAAATCACCACTCATCAAATTCTGAACATTTTTACTTGTGTAGTTAACTGAAGTTTTTAACACTCTTTCTGATTGGAGTGGGTAGGATACTTTTATGAGAGATCTGTTGCAATTAGACCTCTTGGTTATTAATTTCGTCAAAGTCACCCAAAAATTGCATTTAGTCTCATTCATAGAATGAAGACTGCATTAGCACTGAAAACATCTTAGTTTAACACTTTGGAAGTAGTGTAGCCACCTTGACCTGACTCTCATCGGGAAACACTTTGATCAATAATTTTGTCAAAGTCACCCAAGAATTGCACTTAGTCTCATTCACATAGAAGACTGCATTAGCATTGAAAACATCTTAGTTTAACACTTTGGAAGTAGTGTAGCCACCTTGATCTGACTCTCATCTTGAAACACTTTGATCAACTGTACTGGGAGCAAGAATTTTTAGTTTTAAGCCTAAACCATCATTGCTGTGAGCACTCAAACTTGTTGCTAGACCACAGCTTGATGAGATTTTCCTCATTGGATATTATTCTTTGGCACTCTGTTGGTTTTATTCTGGCTGTAAGTTATAGTATTCAATATCCATGGAGCTCATTAGCAATTATGTGCCAGGGCACATGGTACTGATTATAAGAGTAGCATAGATTTCTTCGCTTTTCCTTCTATTTTTCTTGTTCCCACTATCCTTAAATCTGCTAATCACTGCCATTCACTCAAATTTATCCTTAAATCAGCTAATCACTTCCATTCACTTAAAGTTAGTGCTAATAGTAGTTGGTGTCCCTGGTGATCTGTTTCTTCTTTAGGCAATGCTGGTTTCTGTGGCTTCTATCGAAGATCATGGATGTTTTCATTTTAAAGAGCTTAGTCCTGCTTCAAAGATGACGAGACAGGGGTTTAATCTTTTTTCTATTTGATGCATCGACTATTTTTAGCTGTACTCATGTGGCGAGTTATTCTCGAGTAGTCTATAATAGGTTAAAGATATATCTTAGTGTTTAGTCTCCAATTTTTTCAAAAAAATTGTTTATAAATATCTACTTTTAAGATAACAAAGTCACAGTTTTGAAGAACATATTTTCTTTCCCTTTTCCATGCTTCCGGTCTATTTGCATTAGAAAGTAAGTTGACCTAGACGAAGATACTTGTATCCTTCATTTTTTAGTAGTAGGTAGACATTGCATTTCACCGAAAGGTGGAATGGTGAATCTACTGTCTAATGTGGAGCCTTTCCTGCTAATTGGCTTTACAGATCAAAAGAGACATGTTTCATTTTCAGTGAAATCAATGCCCACTAGGTAAAACTGTCAAATCAATTTCCTTCACAAGATTGCGCTGAAAGATTGGAATTGGTTGTAAATTTGCGATTCAAATCTAGCCAACTATTGTCATATTAGCCCCTTATCCTTTTAGTTTGGGAAGTAGAAGAATTGACCTCAGGTTCATCCAAAATCATTAGTAGATAAATCTATAACAAGTTTAGTAATTAATATCAATAATTAGTGCCTAATTAGTGCCAGTGAAACTGAAATTGGTAAACAATTTTTAAAACATCATGAATATTTAAAAGATAACGTATTACAAGATTTTTGAAGTTCAGGATTTTAATACTAGTATATTTTTTTGTGTGATGCAAGTGTGTATACTTTTGACAAAATATGATCCTCTTTATGTATATCTAGAGTGGGAAGGAATAGCAAGGTCCCATGATACAAGCACTATTACAGTTCCAAATTGAACCTTTATGGGATTCCATCAAACACTTTGGGACTATATAGAAATGTTATTTCAGATCTTGCAACAATAATTTTCAAAACAGAGCAAGATTTCCCAAGTGCACTATTTGATTTGTCCGTTCTTTCCATAAATTTATTGAATACACAGGAATTAGACATCATTTTCCTTATGGACACATAATGGAACTGACTGTGCACTAGAAACTTGTAGTTGTGTCCCATTTATGTCGAACAAATAATTTGTGGAAATAAATTTCCAAGATGAGAGTGGGTGCAGCGGCGGCTGCTTTCTCTTCCTTTTCTCATTGGGCATGGAAGCCATAGCCCTTGCTCTAAGTTCTTCAATGTCCATAGTGCCGAAATTGACTTCTGCACTGAGGTTCTTGGACTTGGCAAGTAAAAAATGTAATTGGGGAGGTCAGACCCTCTCTTACTCTTACCGTCTACTCTGCCCTGCCCTATCCTCCCGCCTCTGTCTTTGTTGGTCGTTTCTTTCATCCATTTACCAGTTTCCACGAGGTAGAAACAAGAAGCTCCATGTCTTTGAAAGTTCCCCTATCAACTACTTAATGTGTGGCAAGGGAAACACTGATTCTTAGTGGTTAATCCCTGGATCTTTCAATTTCTTCAAATTATGATATAAAGCCATAGGAATTGTTGAAAATTTTCCAATTTTTGTTTGATTTCTTTGTGAAAATATGAGATTAAGCCATGAGAATTTATAGGTTTTTTTTTTCAATTTTTTTTGTTGAAAATGCATCATATAGTTCACTATAAGTCAATATAGATGTACATGATGCTTTTAAAAACCCCAACCGAAGAGTTGATACACAAAGAATTCTACATTTTTTATACATATCAATCTAGGGGGGGTTCTTAAAATCATCCCTGCCTGCGTGTGAAACCAATCATGGATGTGGCTCTAATATGATGGAAGGAGTGGAGGTATCATTCCCATAGTTTGGAACATGGGATACATGGGAAAGGAGCTGAGGTAACATGCCTGCTCTGAGAACTTTTGTTGTGGGAGCATGCTTTCCTCATGGTTCTCATTTAGGAGCTGAGGGCATATGATTGCTCTGCTGTGGGAGCTGACATGCCTCACAGTACAAAGCAGTTGAAATTCCAAGCCTAGTTGAACCATGCAAATGGGCTATGGTCTTTGTTGGGAATTAGCTGACTAGGAAAGTTGCCTGAACTAGTATTGCAATGCTACCTAATTTTCAAGAAACCTTAGTCTGAAGACTTTGAATTGCATTGCGATTTGCATAGTGCTAAGTGGGATAACCTGCAGGTTGTTGCATGGCTAAATATTCCCTTAAGGAGCTGTCTGACATATTAGTAACTGGTCACCCCACTACTTGTACATATCCTTGTTTTTTTCTGTTGAGCCTTTGATTGTTCTTCCACACAGTTTGGGGGTCCTAAGGAAAGAATAATTTCATGGGAAAGGTTGGGTGGAAATCGGATGGTAATTTAAGAGTTGTCCATGGAAGGAGTTGGATATAGCAATTCATCCAATGGGGCTAGTTAACCAAGTGTAGGTATAATCTATTATATTTTCTTGTATATCAAACTGATTTTCGTAATTTTTTTGATAAGTTGTTAATGAACTAATATGACAGACTGTTGGAAATGCCACGTGTATCTATGGTTGTTAAGTGGAAGCTTTGCTGGTATGAATGGCTATGGGATTTATTTTACCTCTGCTAAAATAAAAATGGCTATAAACTTGATGATTGAAAGAGTTGGCGAATTATAGCTCTAAAATCTTGGTAAAAGAGGACTAGGGATGAGACCTATCACTATATCCTGTCTTTTCATTATTGTTTCTGGGAAAGATTTTCTAAAATTGTCAATGATATATGCTGGTTTAGTGCATGAATCTTAGAGATCAATTCCTGTGTTTTTATGATATTCTGGATTGAGTTACTCTGTTGTCTTTTCTAGAGTTATGGCAGCAAATTAGAAATGTTAGTCTCAATATGTTTGTTATATGAAATCATACTTGCATGCTTAATTGGTGGATTTTCAGTTTTCTAAAACTGTGTGATTGTGAGGAATTTATTTTCTTACAAAGCTATTCTCGTTGAAACCATTATTGCTGGTAGAGTTGGGCATATAACCTACTTAGAAAAAGGAAAAATCTGTTTATGGAAATTGTGAAGACATTTAGTAGGTGAATTGATGCAGAATCAATTTGCTGCTGGAATTTCTGTTTGTGAATACTGAAAACAGGTATTAGAGTTGTTAACTGCTATTTGTGACTCAAACAAAATATAGATGTATATTGCTGTAGCTTGAGATTAGTATATTACTGATACATGAGGTATGTACTGACCATGGAATGCAAAATTCATGCCCAACTTTCACTACATGTTTGAATAAACAAATACTGGGATTATATCGATGGCATCAACTTATTTTGATGGAATAACTCAACGAAATCTCTTCTCCCTCTTGGTTGTGTGATTTTTGCTTATACCACGAATTTAATTGATGGGTATTGACTATGTTAATTTGATATGTAATTTGCCTTGTCTTAACTAACTGAAAAGTTAAGCTCATCAATGGATGTTAGCAAGCCACCATACTGAAATGATGGAGACCTCACCAGAGGATGGCATCTCCAACTATGTCGTCCTCTACCTATTTGTGGGGGTTGCTATCTCATTGGGCACAATTTTGTATAAGCTGTGGCAGTTTGTAACATGCTCAAATAGAGCCAGCAATCTCACTCCACATAAGCAGAATCCTTTAATGGCATAATTTGTTTGTGTTGATTTTTTCTGGGTTGCTAGCCTACTATTTGACAGAAATCTTAACCATATGTATCCCAATTTATTTATCTTAAATATGCAACTTGCAAGTTTCAATTGGATTTCCAGCTAAGGTATTGGACAACATGCTAAGGGTTTGGATTTAGATTTCTTCCTTTTCAAAATCTCTGTGGTGATTGTGGGAAATGGAGTACAACTCTCTAAATGGAAAACATAGTAATGAAGCTTCTATGGGCATGCATTTTCAAATTTAAGTTTTAACTTAGAAAATCACTTTGATGATGGTAAATTGTTGTTCTTGTGGGCATTACTTTCGGAGTTTAATTTCTCTTTGCAAATCGATTTGGGGATGAGTTCAAGTGACCATTTATTGAGTCACTAAAGTTGGTAATAGGAAAACAAGGACCAAGATACATATGGTTGATAGACATGGGGAAAATGGAGATGCATCATTTTATGATGAGGACTGCTTAGAAAGGAGACGTTCCTATAAAGAGGATGAAAATGACCCATGTTTTTCCCTCTGCATTAACTACGCTCACTCACATTTCCCTTCAACTATGAAAGAAGTAGTTAGCCCTAACATACGCATAAAGAGCATGGGATGTGTCCTTCTTAGTTTTCCTGTTTTGTCTCGTTTGATGCATCTTGTGCTTGATGAGGAAGCTTAAGCAAAGTTGGTACATTTTATTATATCAGCATTATTTCTTTTGATGGCACTATCAGTGAATCCAAGGGTGGAGACAATCAACATATGATCACAGCAAAAAAAGGAAGGAAAATTCTTGATAGTCTCTATAGAGTAGCTGATGGGTATTCAGTTAGAAGCAATTCAGAAGAGGGAGATCTGCATAACAGTTCTAAATGGTCAGAAAGTGTGCATAGAACATATTCTTTGTCACCTACTTCAAGCACTATTTTTGGGGAGATGTTAGATAACGAGGAAGATTACCAGAGCACTTGCCTAATTGAGTTAGAAAAAGAAGCTTATAAGACAGATGATAAGAAAGAAAATTGCTTACCAGCTAATCTTGATTTGTTTGAAGGTTCAACCGATTCTTGCAAATGGAAAGAGACAAAAACATTTTGTACATGTTGGAGAAGAGCATTGTGCTTTATCGAATCCATTTTGGGAGTCTCCTTGTGTGTTGTGTTGGTTGTTCCTGCAATTATGGTGGTTGTCAATTTATTTAGCAAGCAAGAGGATTACCATGTCATGGTTCCCACCTAGGACATTCTATTTTGTGGTCATTTAAAATTAGTAATTTACAAATATTATCGACTTAGTATGCAGCCATTGTTTAAATGGGAGTATACAATTTGAATCATCTTCTTGAAGCATCTTGCTTTTGTATTTCCCTTATTCATTAGGATTTCTTCCATATATTTGATTGCAGAGGGGATTATGATAAAGCATAATTCCATTTATGCACAGTAGGAGGATGAAACATGGAAATATTTCTGCTGCTAGACTGATGTGCGAGTTATGAGGATTTTTATGCCTTGCATATAAAAAAATCTATTGTGAGGTCTCATTCTATATAAATTACTCAATCTGGAAAGTTATAGTTTTTAATTGTTACCATGTCTTCTTTCAATCCACTGAATGATACATGCATCGAGATAAATCTAACATAGTCACTGTGCATTAAATAGGTTTAGTCTGATTGTGTAGAAGGAATAGTCTAGGCTGAACAAGGTTAAGAACCAGTGGTCAATTGTAAAATCTGTGTCATGAATTATGACGGTTAACTTTGTGTAGTTGTAGTGCTCATTATTGATATTTTAACTGAATATGAATTTCTTGTCCACCCTGCAATCTTTTTAAATCATTGGACCAACATGCTATCTTGCTATTTCTAGATGAGTATATTGCAGAAACAACATAAGTACGAACCTCCCAAGCTATGTTGAGAGCATAAGTGTGGGTCTTGTATCCACTATGAGAATGTGGGTGCCTGATACGCATGATTTTACTTTGAGCCTTGAGCTTTTCCTACTCAATAAAAAATGAAGGGGAAGTTTGCAGAATTGATAGATTGTCTGTACAAATAAACATTTGAATTTTTATTAGATTCATTTGATGTTGAGAAATATTAGAGGTATTTTATATGGATTGGTGTTATTATTATATTTTGACAAAATCCTCCTCTTCTCATAGTGCTGAAAGCATGTCCAAGGTATCTATTATGCCAAAGTTACCCAGAAATTGCATCTGGCCCCAACCGCTTGAAATGGCCTTCTTGCACTAGTGAGACAGCCATTGAGTGGAAACATGTATTAGGGGGTTTTGAATTCTAGGCTCTTTTTCTCCACAAAAGGGGTGCAAACAAACCTGAGTTAACTTCAGACCCTATAAACCAAGTCTAAGTGTGATTTAGGTGATTTTGGGCAATCTCTTGATGCAAAAAAGAGCGATATGACATGTGTTTGAACTTTCTATGTAAACTTGGTTTGATTTCTTAATATTAGGACTAATAAAAAGGTGTTCTTACAGGTGGAAAATGAGTATAAACCTGAAGAAACATTGTTTGGGCCTGCTGGAGTGAATTACATGAATTGGGCTACCCAGATGGATGTGGGAATGGATACGGGTGTACCCTGGGTAATGTGCAAACAGGATGATGCACTAGACCCTATGGTGAGCTCTGTTAACAACATCCTCTTAGATATTTATATTATAATATCTTTAACTGGGCATTTGGTGACCCCCGTGTCTGGATGAACTTGTCAAATTGTATCAAAATATTGCACCAGTTGTATCAATTGAATTAATTACCTTTGCATATTCTGTACAATTCATACTAATGGAATTTAAAATAAGTAATTAGTGTAGACATAAATAAATTGTCATTTTTCATTTTGATGAATGACTACTACTGAGTGTAATTGAAAGAAAAATAGCTACCATTTAATAGATTATGGGGTTTTCAGGGTTCTGCATTCTATTTTTCTTAGTCTTGTAATAATCAATGTTGAGATATCCAAGATTCCATTGTTTTACCTTATTTATTCTTTAATATTTGAAACAGATAAACACTTGCAATGGTTTCTACTGCGACAACTTTGTACCTAACAATCCTTATAAGCCAACAATGTGGACTAAAGCCTAGAGTGACTGGTACTGAGATTATTTTGTACTAAATTTCAATTGATGGAATAACAACTTACTTTATTTCATGCTTAAATTTATTTTGAACTTCAAATTCTGTTTAGAAGAAGTAACAAGTTGAAGGTAATCCTAGTAATGCCTCCTTTGATAAATTGATATTTTGAAGATTCTAAGCTCTGCAGTAAAATTTTTATTGTGACAAATTGAAAAATGAAAATATGCAGCAATGTTTATTGTCAGTTTTAAATGTAATTCCAACTTATAGTAATATGAAACATTGTGTCTAGTTTTCTAGGTATACTGAATTTGGAGGTGCATCTCCTCATAGACCAGTGGAAGATCTGGCCTTTGGAGTAGCTTGCTTTTTTGTGAAGGGTGGATCTTTTGTAAACTACTACATGGTACAATTTGCACATGATGAATTGGATTGACCTAGCATGTGACATTCATATATGGAAATTTCGACTACAATATGTGCTAATCTAATTTGTTTCTCTTCCAGTACCATGGAGGAACAAATTTTGGTCATACTGCAGGAGGGCCTTTCGTTGCAACCACTTATGACTATGATGCACCCACAGATGAATATGGTACATTTTATCTTGGATGTGATTAAATACTTTTTTGAAAATCTTCACTTGAATTTGCTGCACAATATTGCACAATTGTGAGAAGTTTTTCTAGGATTTAAATTTCATTCTTAAACAATTTATTATGTTGTCGATTTGTTTGAAAAGGCAAGTGGATTCTGTGAATTTTCTTTTCTTGGGCCCAATGCAAAACAAATGCAATAAAAATAGCATTGCCATAAAATTTAGAAAACAACAGAAAGATTGAGTTTTTGTTCTTCGGCTATGATGCAAATTTCTTCAAGGCTTATGCAATGCTTGCCTTTTCCTTCGATTCCCATATTTGTGAATAGTGAAAGGGATTTTGGCCTTTGGAACACAACCTATTTATTTTGACTGTTTATCTTTGGCAGGACTTATTAGGCAGCCAAAGTGGGGTCATCTTAAGGAATTACACAAAGCCATAAAGATTTGTGAGCCTGCTTTAGTTAGTGGCAATCTTGTTGTTACATCTCTTGGGAATTTCCAACAAGTAAGCTTCTTTGAATGCATTGTAGATATATGCATTCCATATAGAAATGAAATAGAAATGTTTCTCCTACTTTTTTTAAAAGGATGCTCTATGGGACAGAACTGACTTATCCATTGTCTGTTCAAGCTTATGTGTATTCTCCAGGAGCTGGAAATTGTGCAGCATTTCTTGTAAATTATGATTCAAATTCCATTACAAGATTCATATTTAATGTTCAACACTTTAAAATATCTTCGTGGTCCATTAACATTCTCCCTGATTGCAGATTTGTGGTTTTCAATACTACAAAGGTGATAAACTTGAGCTATTAAAATTGTGATTATTGTTTGTTTGTTTGTTTTTATTTATTTTTTTATATCAATCTCATAGGATCGAGGCCATTTTTTCTTTGTTATCCATTCTGAATTTAAGCTCACACAACTTGTTAAAGTTGATGTGAAAATTTAAAGTACCTGGATGTTGATCCCTTTTGATGCAATCTGTTTATTTCAATTTGAGCATAAACTAGCAAAATGGAAGTACATAATCTAGATTCACGTTGCAATAATTGATTACGTGTACCAAACAATTAATCAAGGTCCCCACTGGTCCAACTAATAGTAGACAAAGTATATGTGTACGTGATATCTCAGAGAGCATTTGATAATAAAACATAAAATAAGGCATTTTGTTTCTGTTATAGTTTTTCCCATTCCTTGTTTGCATGTATATTGTATCATGTCCAATGCAAAAATATTATATTAATAGATCCTCTTGGGTAATGTGAAGGGATAATTTTCTCTGGATATAGTTGTGTTTTCTAATTATTGGTGTAACATTAAGCTTTCTAGTTCAGTACACTGCTTTTCTACATTCCATAGTAAGGTGTGTTTGTTTTTTTTTTAATTTACATACTTATTTATCTTACAATAGGATCTATTTCAATGTTGGTTATCTTGTTTTCATAGGTTGACATACAAACATCACAAATGAAAATGGCATGTCACGTCCCCATCCCTCGTACCGGCGAAGAGGACGCGACGAACACCAAATACAGCCGGGCAAACAGCCCCATGAACACATACAATCCATCAATGTTGAGAATTAAAAATACAAGCATACACGGATGCATAATCTTCAATCATAATTAATTTGAAATTAATATACAATAGAATCAACATATATACATTTCCAGCATTTAACATGTTCATCATAATTCATAGAACAATAGATATAATTGCAGAAATGAAATAATAGAAGCACTTATCTTTTGACGAAGAATTCGCCTGCAACCAGCTATGTCGCTGCAACATTCCCCCTAACCATAGGCCATCTTGCTCATCAATCTCTCAGCAATGCTACCACCCCCGAGCTGGGCATGATTCCTCAAGGACTAAGGAGACAATGCAGACTTACACATAGCCGAGGGGTCACAAAACAGCCAAACCAAACATTGCTGGTTTTAACAGGCCTTCAACAAGCGGCCAAGCCAGAGCATCCCGAAACACAATTGGACTCCACAGCCAACCAAAAACGTGGGGAAGACAACAGCCCCAAAACACAATCAATGCGCAAGGCTCACAAGTGGGAAAATGACCCCAAACCGTCCGTGCGTGAGTGCAACCCCCACCAGACCACAAAACGCCAAGGAGACTTACCCAATTCCACTCTGTGGAAAACATGAATGACCACAGGTAAGAAGCTCTCCTCCTGGCCGCGTGAGATCCAGCAGATCCTCTGCCTGTGCATGAGGATGAGCAAGACTCCCACCCCTCAGCGTGAGGAAAAACAAACAGCGGCCTCCGCGTGAGGAATGAACAGACCACGAACCTGCGCGTGAGCAGGAAACCGACCACCATCGTGAAGGTTGAAGCCTGGCTGTGTAAGCAAACAAAAAGTGGCCTCTGCGCGTGGATGAACAGCAGAACTCTCAGTGTGGGGAGGATGAACCGACAGGGTGAGAATGGCGTCCTGGAGAAGATGGAGGAATGGGAAAGAATGGAGTTGCTTGCCTCCTTACCCACATTTCCTCCAGCAATAATTGCCCTCAACAACTCAGCCATAACTTCCCCCAACAAACAAAACTAAGGCATTAAAGAGGTTGAAGAGGTTGAAGAGGTTGGATGAGACAAAAAGGTGACAGATCAACAAGGTGGTAAAACATGGGTTTTTCCCCCATAACCAAGTTTTGACATTCCCCCCCCCCCCCCTTATCCTTTGGAACCATGCCCTTTTCATTCAACGTTGCACTGCCGTAGCTGGTTGTGGTTTTAGTTTTATTTGATGTGCGTGTTTACATGATGCCGAATTATAATGTGCCAAATGGCACGATAAACCATCGGCAACTATCCCCATTACCGAAACACACACACTACCAAATCGATGGTGGGGATTTTTCCTTGAGCTCCTCACCATGATTAATTACAATATATACATCATGCAAACGGGGTCAAAACCGGGGACATTACATTCCCCTCCCCCTTGGAATAACACCGTCCTTGGTGTTCCATTACATATACATACAATACACATATAATTGCACATCAAAATTTCAAAATTGTAGATCTGTCCCACATTCAATCATTTACTTTGAATGTTCACGACCAAGCCCCTCGGCTTCCATGGACTTTTCCTGCTGGTTCTTAGCTTCCAGCTGATCCCGAAGTCTAGGAAATTTGTGGCTATTTCCTTCACCGTTCCCTCATTAGACAATCCCAGCGTAAATGATGTCCTCTGCATCTCCAACATCTCACTGGCTGCTTCATCTTTACCTGCTCAATTTCCTTTGAGTCTTCATTCTTGGACCGTTTCCTATCGGGTCGCTTGGACAATTGTCCCATTGCTGATCCACCTTCCTTTCCCTTGCCGATGGTTCCCAGAAGGCTTTTCACCTCCCTTTGCAAACCAATAGAGTCTTGCAAAATCTGGTGGTTCATCTCATTCTGCCTTCTCTGTATCTTGAGCATCTCCCCAAGATTCTCTTGGGTCTTGGCAATCACTTGAAGGAGACTTCCAGCTAAGTCCAACAACTTTTGATCTGCTACCATGATCAATGTGCATCACCAGGTATCACTCTTCTCACCTGTGAAATGCGCCATTGAAATTCTATCAGACCAAGCATACTATAGACATTAAAATTAGTTAGTTAATTACCCAATTGGCATGACAGTCCAAGTTCCATTAAGGAAACTTTCATATTTTTCATGCCTTCCCCAACAGGCACATGAGCTTCTTCATGTCCATTCCTGGGCAGGGAATTAACTATTCCAACATTCACAAATTTACTTAAGCAAATACGCACATTTCATTCTCAATCATACATGCATTCAACAATCCTTTGTTTTCACAATGCATAAGTATATATTTATATATATATATATATATAATCAAAAGGCAAGAGAGAGCAGTAAGATTTTTTTTCCCTCTTTGTTTTGTCCCATCCTGGAACCCACACCATCGCAATGTATTTTCATGCTCTTAGCCTCTTTCACTTCACCATGAATGCTGGACCAATCCTTCTTGGTCATGACACTTAGTGTCTTTGGTCTATTCTCGACCTCAAAACCATGGAGTCTCTCCACATGGTTTGTCTCGGCTGCTAGGACTCCCCCGTCCTACTAGCACCTTTTTCATTACTGCTCATTCCGAGCTTTCTAGGACAGTCACGTGTCCACATGCACCCCTAGGACGCTATCATAGTCCTTGCTTCCAGCGACACCTATATCCAAACATTGAATGAATTCACATGTTTAGTTTATTCTCATTAGTTTTATCTCTAGAACAAGAGCTTAACACATCATATCCAAATCATATACACATGTATATTCATAAGCCAAAATAATCCAATACTTATCTGTATTGTGTGTTTCCTCATTCTTCCACAGGATCCTGCTTCGCTTTGCAAGCCTTTGGATCGCCTATGGACTTAGATGTTAGGTCAGCACGCAGGCTTCTCCTCAACATCAAATAATTAACATCCAGCTAGTACATCCTCATGTCAACTGGGCTTGGAACTTTACCACGACCATTTCCAGGTCTAGGATCTACTATGGATCCTTAGGCATATAACAGCCCAACATACATTTATATCAACATACACTTATATCAACAATAACCCTTACTCCGCAACCTCTCACAACAACCATTTACCATTTACCTTTACCTTTAGCCTGTCCACACAAGCAACACAAGCAACTCATTAGCGTTATTGCTCAAAAGCTATAATCACATTTGGTATCATTCATTCATAATGGATACTAAGTCTAAACATGTTTTGCATATGGAATTTGATAATTAAACATGCATATTCATAGCAAGGGTTACAGAACACTTATCCATTTGCCGTCGCAGTATGCCTTTATATCTGTTAGGCACCGTCAAGGAGTTGGGAAAGGATGAATGCTAAGCTGGTGTGCTCACTGCAGAGCTAGGAACACCTACACCAGAACTAGCCTGACTTCTAAGACACCCACACACACCCAACACAAGGAATCAGTCCCTTGTCTGCTACTCAGTCCCTCAGGCCCTGCATTCCCTTCCAGTGCTGTCCCGGGGTTGTGGAGAAGAAATTCAGCCCTCTAGCTCTGTCTGTGTGGTTTCCAATCACCAGGTTATTAAGCAACCCAATCCCTCATCCCTGCTTCCTTTTTACATGTCTTACCGACATAATCTATACCATCTCACTCATGTTATTACCAAACATGCAGTGCAATGAGACATTTCAAAATGTCTAATGGCGTTTCACTTGAAACCCATTTCCAAGGGAAACCTTCCCCTGAAGTTTGGCTCTTGTAGGTCATCTAATATGATCTTCCTGCAGTGTGTACTCCATGTGTCCCTCCTGACACAATATCACACAAGCCAACAATGATTAGTAGACGTTATTACTTTCTTAAATCTGAAATCCACAATTCAAATTTAACACGCATTAGGCATATCATATGGTAGATTCTGGCATTGGCCAGGGTCTTACCTCTCAATTCCATGCTTAAAATAATCTACCTGAAACATAAGCTTCAACATCCAAACACAAGCTTATGCAAGCCAGTAGTGACTAATAGTTGTCAGCAATTTCTTAAATTTGAAATTCACAATTCAAATTTAACAAGATCTTTCACATGGTAGATTCTGGCATTGGTCAGGGTCTTACCTCTCAATGCTGTGCTCGAAGTAATCTACCTGAAACATAAGATTCAAACAACCAAACTCTTGGTAAGTCTGGATGCATATAACCTTGTCATTGCTACAACCATCACTGAAGCATTCTCAGAATTTATAAAATTCAGATACTTCCCACTGTTAGTCACATCAATACATACCAAAACTCATTTACTTCGTGCATTCATTATCATATTAATATTGCAAGGTATAGTCATATCATTCATGCAATTAAATGGAGGTTTAGATACCCTTACTTCACAAGTGTATCATTCATACCACCTTGCTCTTCAATAGAGCATTTCTGGCAGCCAATTGATCATGACTATCCTGCATTCATAACAGCCTTCGAAACAGTTCCAGAATTATCATTAATTCATCGTTTCAGCTGTTAGTCACATCAATATATATAGTCATGATATCTTTCTACATTCCAATATCCACATGGTATGAGGTCTCTTACCTGTACCAATCCATGGAATTTGTCATAACCAAACTCTTACCTGCGTGGGTCTTACTTACGCCCTTGCCATGACCACTTTGGTTGGTCCTTTGCAGGAGATTGCAGAATTTGCTCACCAACTTTTGTTATGGACTTGTTGCCTTATCCCTTTTCTCCAGAGGTTTGCTGGTCACAATTGTCAGCATCAACAACATATTCATCTGGGTCCATGTCTTCGTTGGTTTTCCCACTAATGCCAACATCAAAGCAATGATTATCATTAGTGGTTTATTATAAATATATAATTTCCAATATTCTTACCAATCATGCAATACCTTATGCATTCAATACATATCCTCATGCTTTTCAAGCATAAACTTATGAAATGTAGTTATAATCAACAAGATAGGGTCTAATGAAAAATTCCCTTTCAAATTCCTCATCTTCTCATGGAATTCCTTTTTCACACAGCAGTTGGTTGACTTCATAGTCCTTGCTGCCCCTGGGCATGCAACTGTCCAGATTTGTCCATTTGATAACAACAGCCATCATTAGCACTTTGCTGCTCCATGCTTAGATTCTGGTGACTTGCCCTTGTTCCTTGCTGGATAAGCTTTCCAACGCCTATCCACATGCTTCATTCCGATCTCAGATGTGAAAACCACACCACTTCTAAAATGAAGACTTTCATCAATCTTGGCATTTTACACACACTACTGCATTTTGGTTTGGAATGCTAACTTCAGCCACCTCACTTTTGTGGCACCATTCATCTTTTATGAATTCTGGATTCTACCAAATTGCCCAAAACATAGAATCTTCTTTTCACAAGAATGACTGTCTCAAGGGACGACGGGGGTCAAGGGGGCTTGCCACTGCAGGGCGGGTCGAGGGCAGCGCCCTCGTTTTTTTTTTTTTTGGTATCACATTAATTTTCGCGCAATCTGGCGCATAAGATCGCTGCCACTTCTCATTTTCTAGCCCATAAAAATTCACTGAAAAACTGCTTGAAAACCCTGCTGGAAGGCAGTCGAAATCTGCTGGAAATTCCACTGAAAAATCCCAAAAATGTCTTTGTGCAAATTCAGATCTCATTCCAATTATCCATCGGTAGAATTGGCTCCCAAACCAATTTCGCAGCCATAGAATCGGCTCTCAGAAGCTTTAATTCTTCCACAACGGCGGCTCGTGGAGCACTTTCTCCTTCCGATCGGCAGCTCTCGAACCACTTTCTCTTCCGCATTGGCGTCGGCAGCCTTTCCAATCGGAAGCCAAAATGCTTTCGCTTCCGCAACAGCGGATGCTCATTCGCTTTCTTCTTCCGGCGACCAATATTTTCGTTGTTTAGAAAAATTTCAAGATTTCTTTTACCACGTCGGCTGTTGGCGGTCTTTCTACATCGGACGACTTACCGCTTTTCACTTCCACAGAATCGGCAGCTGAATCCCTTCCGCAGCCGCAACGGCGGCGCACAAACCAATTTCTCTTCCGATTGGCGGCCGTTTACTTAGAAAAATTTTCAACTTGCGGTGTCGGAAGTTCTTCCACATCGGAAGACTTATCACTTCCGCTTCCGCAACGGCGAACGTCGGAACTCTTTCTTCTTCCGCAACGGCGGCTCTTGGAAGCATTCTAGTTGGAAGCTGAAATGCTTTCGCTTCCGCAACGGTGGAACATGAAACGCTCCCTCTTCCGATGATTTCATCACTTAGATGAATTTTATTCAAAATTCCCTTCGTCAGAAATCAGAGGACTTTCCCATCGGAAGACTTATTGCTTCTTCCTTAGAATATGTCACTTCCAGCGTCGGCGGTCGGATGACTTTCACGTCGGATGCAGAATCGCTTCGTCGTCTACAACGGCGGATGGGAAACCGCTAATCCTTTCGCCACAGCGGAAGTCAATTCCGCCAATCCTTCCACCACAGCGGAATTTGGAACCAATAATCCTTCTGCCACAGTGGAAGTCAATTCATTTTAGGCTCCGACTGTCAACAGTTAGAAAAATTCTTGAAACTTGTCGCTGCTCTGCTGAACAGAGAAGGTGATTCCACCTTCTGTCACTGCATCCTTCATGGCCCATAGAGGCCCACTGTTGCAACCTTGAGCTCCGATACCATTCTGTCATGTCTCCATCCCTCGTACTGGCGAAGAGGATGCGACGAACACCAAATACATCTCCTCAAACAACCCCATGAACATATAAAATCCATCAATGCTGAGAATTAAACTTACAAGCATACACAGATGCATAATCTTCAATCATAATTCATTTGAAATTAATATACAGTGGAAGCAACACATATACATTTCCAGCATTTAACATGTTCATCATAATTCATAGAACAATAGATATAATTGCAGAAATGAAATAACAGTAGCACTTATCTTTTGACGAAGAATTCGCCCGCAACCAGCTATGTCGCTGCAACGTTCCCCCCAACCATAGGCCAGCTTGCTCATCAATCTCTCAGCAATTCTGCCACCCCCGAGCTGGGCATGATTCCTCAAAGACTAAGGAGACAATGCAGGCTTACACATAGCCAAGGGGACACAAAATAGCCAAACCAAACACTGTTGGGTTTAACAGGCCTTCAACAAGCAGCCAAGCCAGCACAGTCCGAAGACCAACCACTGCATACCCGCAGCAATCAAACCCTTCACAGCCCTATGAAGAAAGAAAAAAAACCAGGGATAATCCCAACAGAAGATGAGGCACAACTCAAGCCCACAAGGCAACACGGAGTTGTTCTTGGCCCTAGCATGGCCAAAACAACTCAGCTGCAACCCAAAACAAGGGTACTTCAGCAGCTCAATTTCACAATAAAAATAGTGGCAACTATCCATAGCCCACAGTGGATAAGAAACATAACTCCCGCCATAACCATGGGAGACTCGGCCAATGACTGTGGCCATCAACAACCCCAACTCACAGTGCCAACGATGGCAGCTATACACAGTCCCAAACAGCAGGGAAAATTAGACACAGACCACTGCAGAAAAGGACTCAATACGAAAGCATAGCAGCCCAAAACACAATTGGACTCCACAGCCAACCAAAAACGTGGGGAAGACAAGAGCCCCAAAACACAATTAGTGAGCAAGGATTAGAAGTGGGAAAACAACCCCAAACAGTCCGTGCATGAGTGTAACCCACACCAGACCACAAAACACCAAGGAGACTTACCCAATTCCACTCTGTGGAAAATGTGAATGACCACAGGTAAGCAGCTCTCCTCCTGGCCGCGTGAGATCCAACAGATCCTGTGCCTGTGCGTGAGGAAAAACAAACAGCAGCCTCTGCGTGAGGAATGAACAGACCACGAACCTGCGCGCGAGCAGGAAATCGACCACCATCGTGAAGGTTGAATCCTAGCTGTGTAAGCAAACAGACATTGGCCACTGCGTGTGGATGAACAGCAGAACGCTCAGCGTGGGGAGGACGAACTGGCAGGGTGAGAATGGCGTCTTGGAGAAGATGGAGGAATGGGAAAGAATGGAGTTGCTTACCTCCTTACCCACGTTTCCTCCAGCAATAATTGCCCTCAACAACTCAGCCATAACTGCCCCCAACAAACAAAACCAAGGCATTAAAGAGGTTGAAGAGGTTGGATGAGACAAAAAGGTGACAAATTAACAAGGTGGTAAATCATGGGTTTTTCCCCCATAACCAAGGTTTGACATTCCCCCCCAACCCCTTATCCTTTGGAACCATGCCCTTTTCATTCAACGTTGCACTATTGTGGCTGGTTGTGGTTTTAGTTTTATTTGATGTGCGTGTTTACATGATGCCGAATTATAATGTGCCAAACGGCACGATAAACCATCGGCAACTATCCCCATTGCCGAAACACACACACTACCAAATCGATGGTGGGGCTTTTGCCTTGAGCTCCTCACCACGATTAATTACAATATATACATCATGCAAACGGGGTCAAAACCGGGGACATTACATGGCACCTATTTGAGGGTTTGATTGGGAATCTATTGATGAAAATATTGCCTCTTTTGAAGACATTTCCATCACTTCAGTGGGTGTTGGGCTATAGGGCAGACCCAGGTTTTATACCTTTAACTTCGCACCAACAAAATACCCACAGAGTTGGCCCTTTCGGCAACAACCTACGAACAGGTTGCAGTCTCACCTGAAACTACTATGGGGTGCCGTAGAACCAGATTTCTGCAAGCAAAAGAGGGATATTACTGTACTTTTAGCTTTCAAACAGATTATAAATGTAAATCACAGAGCTTAACATTCACTTAGTTAGCTTCGCAGTTAGATAAACAAACAGTGCCTTGTGCAACCCTTTACTAGGAATTCACAGCGAAACTATTATCTAGTAGTGATCTTTACTTATCAGATATATAGATTTAATGCATAAAAGAACACAATAGAAACAACACATAGAACCACGACACCAGATATAACGTGGTTCACCCCCAGTGTAGGGGTTACGTCCACAGAACTGTGTTTTATTCAACTTTCTACAAAAACCACAGTTCTGATCTGCGCACTCGGCTGCAGATCCTTTCAAGTCCTCAAATCCGTGCACACAGCTGCAGGTCTCTACGCACACAGCTGCAGATTTCCTTATTCACCCAAAACCCTCTGCGCACATAGCTGCAGAGGTTGTCCATGCACATAGCTGGGACTTAAACTTTTCTTACAAAATAGCCTTAGCTTCGCATCAATTCCTCTTCCACAAAAAGCCTCACCTTTCTTATTTACAAGAGTGCCTATTTATACAGTGCACTATTACAAAACCGTGGACTAAAACCATGGGCACCCCGAACCCTAAACCCTGGATTTAAACCATGGGTTTATTACAAAATAAGGTTTTTACTCAACCCCGACACCCCTAAGACTATTTTGAGCCGTAGCTCTGCTTACAAGTTCCCAAAAACCCGTGGAGTTACCCACCTTAAGGACCATTAGGGTGCGCGCCCCAACAGACCCCTAAGACTCACCAGTGTCCCATCCCGGGACACTCTGCTGGTCTTCTGGTGGACGAAGTTTCTTGGCAAGGACGATGAATTGAGTTTTGAGACTGTGCATGATGTCGTCAGCTGCTTTCTCCTTTTCCACCAACTCCTGCAATACTGTGGATGATACTTCGCTGGCCTTTTCCTGTGCGAATGCATCATAGTCCTTCAGAATTTTGAACTGGCTATCCACAGCAATACTTAATTCCAAAGCCTCACTAACAAGTGGCTATATAGAGTTTTCCAACTTTGTTACTTTCACCCTACATGACTCAATTTCCTGCTGGATTTCCTTGCTGCGCTTTACTTTGTGCATTTTCTACATAGGTGGTAGAGTCTTAATTTCCACTTTTACAGCATCCAACTCTTCCTGCTTGATGGTTTCTTGTAGCTGTCCTATTTCTAGATGTTCCTGCAGAGTGGTCCAGGCCTCGACACTGTCTCTGAGCAGCTTTGCTATGCTGCTCACAATATCTGATATTTTTGCTACTGATGCCTGTATGTCTGCGCGGCGCTGTTCTTTGACCTCAGGGGGAGTTTTCGGAGGGATGTGCAGTTGAAGCTCCGCGATCTGAGTCTCATGTGCTGCTTTGAGCGTCTCAATCTCACTGCGAGACTGTTGTGCGTAGTCTTTTATCCTAACTACTCTTTGTTCTGGCTCTTCCACCAGCTGTACGTCGAAGTCGGGAAGAATTCAACATGCTTCATCCAAAACTCAGACTAGGGTAATCCGCTTATGTTCTGCATCCCTCTTTCTCTGTTCCGCAGCCTCCAGTTGCGCTGCAAGGCTATCATTTTGCTTCCTGGTATCTTGCAACTGTTCTTGCAAATAGCGCTCTCGGGCCTGGATTTCCTTCGCAATAGCTGACTGGCAGAGATGCAATTCCATCATGGGCATCTTGGTGTAATCGATTCCTACTACCATGCTCATCTCTGCGCGGGATGCTGCATTAGTTATGATGAGGGAAACACTTGACACTTGGCCCTTGTTTTCTCTAGCGGGCCATTGCCTTAGGTCAAGCTGCGCGCTTACTGGGGCACTACTTGCTGAAGCGCCAGTCAGCGATTTCTTCGCTAAGTCCTTCAGCTCCGAAACATGCTTCGCTACACCGGTGAGGGCCTGTAGGTGCATATCTGCAAATTCTGACCATTTCTGGGTGAGAGTTTCTGTGGACTTCGACAGAGCCTGAGCAAGCTCCTCACTTGTCAAGCTGTCCTCTTCGACAATATTCTTGTTTTTCGATGCCTTTGTTTTCTTTCAGGACTGCGGTTTGTTTACTTCCTCTGCTTTCGGTGTCTTGCGCTTGTGCTGCCTATTAGGGTCTGAAGTAGTTTTAACTGACTCGTTTGCTTCTTCTTCGTTGTCTTCATTTCCACCATCTCTTCCCTGGTTGCTTTCAGTTTGCTGCGACTCAGTTTGTTCATCGCTATCTTCGGGAGGGTCTTGCTGCTGCGTGTGACTGGGGCCTGCGCCCATATCGGTGACAGGAGGAATAGGAATATTAGGTTTTGTTCCCGCGTCCTTTAACCATTCTTCCGGCCACTACTGTACTACCACGAGGATGTCATCTTTAGTCACTACATATGGCAACTTAAACCATTGATGCTTCTTATCTGCACCGGCCTGGATAAAAATATGGTGCATATCGACCCTGAAATTGACTGCTCCATCATACTGAGAGAACAACTCATTACTGAGCCGTGGGGTTTTTATAATCTCATATGAGATACTCATCATATAAAAGGCAAATACATAGTTTATCATTTGTTGGTGGGTTTTATCCTGTGAAACCCACAGCAATGCGTACCTGGCTGCGCCAGGCATGTGCGCTGGTACAACAGTAAACTGTGTTTCAGTAGGTTCTTTCCATCCTGCGCGTCGCGAGCATTTTCAAGGAATTCCTTCGCAATATACACTGCCCATTTGTAGCTGTAGCCTTCGGCGCAGTTGATAGCAATTTTGATGACCGGGGCATGCACTTCAGTTGGTTTGCATTTCCACTTAATTTTGCATGCTAAGAGCTCAGCTGCGAAGCAAATGTTCTGCTCTTGAATCGCGGAAGTGTGATACCCACGTTTCCCCTTCGTCAGGCCAAAGCGCTCCTTCATGCTTTGTGCGAGCTTCGTATCTTCGTGCTCTGAGGGAAATTCTGTCCCCGGATCAGGCCCTGCCATTGGTAAGCCGGTGATCCTATGAATGATCTCACCATTAATAACAATTTTCTTGTCGTCGATCCACAGGTAGCCGTCATGGACTAATGCCAGTAGCTGCTTGACCACGATGGTGACTTGTGTGCTGCGGCCAAAATGGGGAACATCAAGCATCTTTACCAGACCAGCTCGATCTAGGCCAGCAGCCCATTGTTTTACTTCCAGCACTGTTGCACTAGTCTCTGGATATTTAACAAAGTGTAAGTATTGGACTGGTGCGAACTGTGGAAACTTCCCACTATCATTCGTGTCATGGTCGGCATATTTAAGCCGGTCTATTTTCCCTGTCATCATTCCGACTAGCTGCACACCTGATGGCAGCGAAGGGGTGCATACAATGAACTTAGCACTCCGCCGAGGCAGTTTAACTCCTGGTCGAATAGGCTGAAGATATGGTGGCCGCTGCGGGGAAATGTCCTCATCCCCTTCAAGTGGGATCTCTGCTGAGCCAAGCGGATTCATCCCAGGATCCTCCAATGTTTGCCCTGATGGCTTATGTCTGTCTTCGTTCCGCTTAGAACGAACTTCAGGCTTAAACTGTTTCCTGGCAGATCGTGTTTGCATTGGCGGGGTCGTTGCTGGTAGAGTCTCTTCACGGACTACAGGCTCAGGTGGGGGGGCGAAAATGTGCTGCAGACCCATCTGTTCAAATTCTATGAATAGGTCCTGGAGTTCATGCTCAGCTGACATGGGTTCAATTGTGAAACTCAAGGAAATGTGGAATGCGATTTCCCCG
Organism: Pseudotsuga menziesii; assembly: GCA_001517045.1. Classification (NCBI taxonomy): domain Eukaryota; kingdom Viridiplantae; phylum Streptophyta; class Pinopsida; order Pinales; family Pinaceae; genus Pseudotsuga; species Pseudotsuga menziesii. The sequence goes on along the minus strand of LPNX011163507.1, from coordinate 78,235 downwards.
TACCCGTATGTCTTCATATACAATCCATCGACCAAATCTTCCATAAATGTGCATTGAAGGCACCAAATCTGGTAGAGATTCTGTTTCCACGGCGCTAGGTTTCGATGGATATCATTAGGACAGGAAATTAAGGAAATTAAAGTACTGGCACCGCCAAATCGACAGTGTTCCAACGGTCGGATTTTGGGCTGCAACGCAACCAGATCTGTAGCTGCATCGCAATAAGGACCGTCGACACCATATTGACCTTCGGTACATCCTGACAAATTCTGCAACCAAGCTGTGAGCTTCAATCCTGCAGGTCAGTACTTAGTTATTTCTGTGTCGCCAGACATATTAGCATGCTGAATCCCGACCACCGTCTACCAGTTCACTGCTACAGATGCTCGGATATGGACAAGCCTATGTGCCCGTCGAGGTACATGTTTCCATACTTCATAACGGGGCTCCAAGTGTTCCTGCAGTCCACTCTACCCATCGAACCTACTACGCGCCTCCTGAGGCTAATCCATGAATCTTAAGCGAAGATATTTTTGACAAGCTTCCCAACTAGGAATGTACTTCTTATGGTTATCCCTCCATCTTGCTGCGGTGGCACGGAATGCTGAATCCAGAGTCTCCCGTGTCGGTGAAGCCGGCATCTGTTCTAAGAATGTCGCACTAAACTCTGCTGGGTCTGTCGAACCATAAAAAATGGGTAAGGCCCTTGTAAGCCATCTGAGAGACTTGGTAATTCTGGAACATCTGTGTCCATGGAGCTCATACAATCGGTTTTTCCAATTCTCTAAACCATCATCTGAGTCCGTCATACAGGAGCTGTCACACTGCCAATCCATAATACCTTCGGCACTGGGGTCAATATAATCTTCTTCCTTCGCTGTGATGGTATAGATGTGCTCCAGAACATCCTGATCTTCATTTCTGAGTGGTTCTATGTATCTTGCTCCTTGTGAAGGATCCAGTGGTACGATGACTCGCAATTCTTTCCCTTCGAAAATCATTTGTCTCTTCTTTAGGTTAATAACTGCAGCATTTTCCATTTCCCACTCAATACCTAACAAGGCTGGATAGGGATTGCTGTCATCAATGATCTCAATAACTTCGAAGTATGCTATAGTACAGACTCCATCAATATCTACTGGAACATTAGGAAATCATCCTAGGGGCAGAATCTTCTGCTGATTGGCTAATCTCAATTGTATCAGGGACCAGTCAAGGGTAGGTTTTCCCATTTTTTCCCAGGTCTGCTTGGTTAGGACATTGACTTCTGACCCTAAGTCCAATATCACATCAGTCATCTCATACTCTCCTATCTGAGCGTTCAACCTCATTTCCCTACTAGTTCTTCTAACTCAATGAACAGGTTTTTCCTGGCCTGAACCATGCTGAGGTTCGCAGGAAGCAATAACTTTCTGCAATTCACTTAAAGCCTTCTGATTTCTTAAAAGTTTCAGACAACTTTGTAAAAAGGAGGACAGTATACTTACGTTATCCGTCGAAGTTTCGTGCGGCTACGACTGCTGCTGATGTGGCTGCGCAGGTGCTACCGCTGGGCTAGAATCCACAAAATCTTTCTTAGCTTCCATGAATGTCTCCTTTTCTCTTTCAATATCAAAGGCGGGGACTTTCATGGGGGCCTTACGAACCCAAGACTCAGCAGGATGATTCTCGGAAGGCTGTATATGCGTCGTAGCTCCACTTCTGGTAACAACATTAATGGCTGGGGCAGGTCTTTGCTCGATGGAAATCATCTGAAGATTCTGAGTAGGGGCACTATTTCTTTCCTGAATCTTAGCTATCAACTGCGGGCACTGCTCGATCACATGATCTACTGCTTGGCAATACCGACATGTCGTAGTGGGGTTCTGACAGTCGCGAGCCAGATGTCCATCCTGGTTACAGTTATAACACACCACCTGACTGCGTCCTCTGCCAGACATACCACCACGACCACAGCCTCCAAAACCACCTCTACCTGATGCACCACCACGGTATCCATAGCCGTCATTACTCGGTCCCTCGTTTTGTACCCGATAGGCATCGTAGGTGCGTTCTCTCATGAGGTCATAACTGTGACACTCATCTTCATTATGTCCTACGGACTTATAGAATTTGCAGTAAGGGTTCTTCGGGACTTGCACATACCTCTGTAGAAGATAGCAATTCTTAGGTCGGTGCTGGCCAGTTGTCCGACAGATCTCGCAATATAGAACAATAGGGTTGAATGGGTTTGGTGCACCAGTATTTAGGTAATTCCTTACCACAGGGCACTGTTCCTTGTCGTGACCTTCTGTCCGACATTGTGTGCACCAAACCTCTTCGCGACCGGTTTTTCCTTTCTTCATATCATGAAGCTCCAGAGCCATCGCTGCCAATTGTGCTTGGATTTGAGCAATACCAGAGTTGTCTTCGACAGGAGCGATTTCAAGCTTCATCACTATTTACAGAGCCTCCTGCTGGTCAGCAACCTTCTGTTGCATGAGTGGAGTTCTGATATGCGGTAGCAACGCTGCAATAAACCATTCCTTGTGCTGCGTAGGTCCAATGGGGAAACTGACTTGGTCTAGCAGAACTTTGAATCTTTGATCAAAGTCCCACACTGATTCTCCACGCCTCTACTGAATCTCTTTGAATTCAGTGATACACTGCGACTCGGATTTCGGCTTCTTAAATTCCTTTATCATTGTGGCTTTTATATCAGCCAGTGCATGATTCTAAGTGCTGGAGAACTTCATGAACCAGGTCATAGCACGGTCTCTGAAAGAAGTAACCAGGTGCACTCTTTTTGTATCTTGATCCGTAATGGACTTAGCAGTCCATACTGCTTCACATAAAAACCAGAACTGTTCTGGATCCTCTGATCCAGTTCCTTTGAAAATAGGTAGCTTAATGTCATCATGCATATGGGCCATAGTGGATCTAGGGGGGGATTGAGGGGGACTGGAAGTAGGCGTGGGGGAACTTACTGGGGTAGACTAACCTGCGACAGGAGTACTCGGGCTAGGGTGACTTTCAGACTTCGACGGGTTCTCAGGGATAATAGGTCTTCGCTGCGGGGTTACCAGAGGGTGTCTAACAGAAGGGGTTTCTTCAAAATCTGCGGGATTTACAGGGGGATACTTGGTATGCTGACCCTGGGAATAGGATCCAAAATCTCTCTTGCACCTTTTGCCACTTCGCAGCAAACCACTTTGCTCGTCGAAGGTATTTTCACTTGCAAACATAGGTTAGTAATACTAACTCTAACAGTTTGATTCAATTAGCAATATACCTTTTTCGGCTAATAGCATTTTAATTCTTAAACTAAATGAATTCAAAAACTTACCCCTTGGTCCTTTGAAAAACTGCCACTCAGCTTCACTAAAGGAGGTACTCGTGTCGATGGCGAACTCCATCACAAATGCTTCAAGGGTTTGCATTGTCCAGAAGTCAACAGCGCGAGATATCTCGTTGTTCACCCTTTTTAGTATATTAATTCTCGCGAGGGTCCAAGCAGGAAACTGACGTTCTTGGAAGTTCGTTCTTCTCTCTGTTAACTTGGATAACCACTGGTGCAACTCTATGTGGATATTACCAAATAAAATCTCATAAACATCACAAAAAACATACCTTTGTAAAAATTCGTTTGCACTACGACACGGATCTTTGTTCTCTTGCGCGGCGAATTTCAGATAAGTCTCGTCAAGCCAATCACCGATTTCCTTCACAGAGGGTCTCCAGAACATAGCCCTCGAGGTACGACGTAAACCTCTCTTGAGCAGATACTGAGTTCAACCGGCAATGGAACCAATTTGTTGGGCTATAGGGCAGACCCAGGTTTTATACCTTTAACTTCGCACCAACAAAAGACCCATAGAGTTGGCCCTTTCGGCAACAACCTGCGAACAGGTTGCAGTCTCACCCGAAACTACTATGGGGTGCTGCAGAACCAGATTTCTGCAAGCAGAAGAGGGATATTACTATACCTTTAGGTTTCAAACAGATTATAAATGTAAATCACAGAGCTTAACATTCACTTAGTTAGCTTCACAGTTAGATAAACAAATAGTGCCTTGCGCAACCCTTTACTAGGAATTCACAGCGAAACTATTATCTAGCAGTGATCTTTACTTATCAGATATATAGATTTAATGCATAAAAGAACACAATAGAAACAACACACAGAACCACGACACCAGATATAACGTGGTTCACCCCCAGTGTAGGGGTTACGTCCACAGAACTGTGTTTTATTCAACTTTCTACAAAAACCACAGTTCTGATCTGCGCACTCAGCTGCAGATCCCTTCAAGTCCTCAAAGCTGCGCACACAGCTACAGGCCTCTATGCACACAGCTGTAGATTTCCTTATTCACCCAAAACCCTCTACGCACACAACTGCAGAGGTCATCTACGCACACAACTGGGACTTAAACTTTTCTTACAAAATAGCCTTAGCTTCGCATCAATTCCTCTTACACAAAAAGCCTCACCTTTCTTATTTACAAGAGTGCCTATTTATACAGCGCACTATTACAAAACCATGGACTAAAACCATGGGCACCCTGAACCCTAAACCCTGGATTTAAACCATGGGTTTATTACAAAATAAGGTTTTTACTCAACCCCGACACCCCTAAGACTATTTTGAGTCGTAGCTCTGCTTACAAGTTCCCAAAAACCCGCGGAGTTACCCACCTTAAGGACCGTTAGGGTGCGCACCCCAACAATGGGTTACAAGGGATAATACTGAGTACTTGTGGTACATAACAAGGTGAGACATCACACTTTCCTTATCGTGTTTTCTCATTGCAATTTTTCCTTGACTGATGCCAATTAGTGCGGTCAAAGTTGAAAATTTTAGAGGAATTTCCTTATGAAAGGGCATGCTTGGATTTGAATTGTGTAACAATTTTAGTTCGCTCTTCCAGATTGTATGTTAAGGTTGCTGCATTTGATTCTTTAGCTAAAAACCATGGTCTGGCTTCTTCTTTGTTAAGATAGATAACTGCATCCCTGATATTTTGCATTTCTCCTTTCCTATATCGAATTGTTCCCTGTTGATTTCATTATTAATGTTCATTTATCATACTTGCATTGGCCCATATCCATTAAGTGTGTGAAACTCAAAAAGTAAAAATTATTGAGACGTTATTAAGAGAAGAGAATTACTAAGGTGAATCATAGGGTTCATAAAATTTGTTGTTACCTTCCCATGCAACTATATGGTTTTATAATTTGACCAAAAAATATGTAATCTATCCTAGTTGCAAGTGTATTAGTGTTGTGGTTTTCAACATTATGCCTACAAGATTGACAGGTGTGGTGTTTGATGGTGCTTAGTTTATTAAGCTATGATTTAAATGCAAAGTTTTAATTCATAAGCATGTATTTCTAGACACTAATTAAATCATCTCTTGGGCGGTGTGGAAGTTGATGGAGATGAACCCTTTATAAAGAATGGTGGTCTCCCAGTTCTTACTATACAGTCAGCAGGTCATGCGTTACATGTCTTCATAAATGGTGATCTCGCAGGTATTTGTTCATTCAGCATAAAACCTTGGGTATAATTTTACACTTCTCAACTTGTTGCTGTGTTGAGGTTCATATCAGCGAGTAACTGGAAATTCTTGTTTATGACAGTGATGCTTTTTTCTAGATTAAAGAGGAGTATAGATAATTTAGAGCTATACTTATTCCAGGGTTATGCAAATTGGGTTTAAATTTTATTTGGATGCTTGCAGGGAGTCAGTAAGGAAGCACAGAGAATCTGAAAGTAAGGTTTTCATCTTGTGTTAACTTGTTAAGCTAAATATTGGAACAAACAAGATTTCTCTCTTGAGTATGAATGTTGGTCTATAGGTTAGCTTCAAAACCTTTTATGTTGTTGCTTGTGTTCCATGCCTTTTAATTTTTGTTGGGGAGATATCAAACAAGTGAGAAAATCCAACTTGTTGGGGAGATAGTTAGATTTAGATTGTTGGTTGTTTAATAGGGAAATCCACATATGGAATGTGCATAATTACTTCTTACTGTTACACTTCTCCTCTGAAGTCATTCTAAAGAGTTTATCTGTTTGTGGTTAAAGAATATTGGGCCCCATTTTGAGATGGCAAATGCAGAGTCTTGGGTCCAATAACCCTGAGTGGTTTCAAGGATGGAACAAGGGACTTGTCCTTGCAAAGGTGGTCATATCAGGTTAGGGCCATTTTAAGTAGAAGATTTCCTCTTTTGTTATTTTCTTATATTTTAGATGGTATTTTTGTGAACTGAAACACAAGCATAGTTATAGTAGGAATACATGGATACATAAATCACGAATCAAGACAAAACATAATTTGTCGATGATCAGGTGCCTGGAAAAATGAGGAAAAGCTATTTTTAAGGAGAATGTGTTCTTATACAATGTCATGCCATCCCCTTCATCAGTTTTTCTTTTACATTTCCTAACTTATGTCTCTATTTCTCCCACCAATCCCAGATTGTTTTCTGCATTTCCACATTTTGAAATGACATTTCAGGAGAAATATAGAAACATAAAAAATTAGTTGTTCAAATTAAACTCTGCCGGAATATTTAGGATCATAATTTGGAAATGGTAGATAACTTCCCAATGTTACAGCAGTATCTGATTTCCTGTTAGGTATTTTTTGTGACAATGAACACATGAAAGCCCTTTTCTTGATTTCCCAAGCTCCCCTACTATTGAAATGGACCAAAACTTACACTAATTTAACACATTCTTACTGATGTGGAAACATTCTTTTTGAAATGTAGTGCTAGGAGTATTGCTACACCACTTCTTTCTTCCTTGCTCTCCTAGTGAAAGTATTATTCTAACTCAAGTGACTTGTAGCATTTCCATCATAGGAAACCTGTCTTCAACTTCTAAATAGCATGGTATATGTAAAGTGCTATTTTCTGCCAAATCATTCGACTGTTAGTCTACAGGGTTGTGCTAACTATAATACAAGATTGACTTGCTTATACTTCATTCCTTTTTCTATTACGGTTGACTAAGACATAGAGTGGGTTATTGTCAATGTTGCAAAAATTGTGTATGACAATAAATTGACAAATGTTTGAAAAATAAAGTTAGAAAAATGGAAGATATGTACAAAAGGTCACAAAAATATGCGAAAAAAGGATTTGTTGTTTTCTCAAATTGTAGATTCTAGTAACATTGGTTGTTATTGGGATTTGCTTATTGTTCAGGGTAAAAGTCCTTTGACAGGTTGGACTTTCATTTCTTTGCCACAACTTTCTATCCTTCAGAGAAAAATAGATTTCACCTTTTGATAAGAGTGAGGATGAGGTCTTAGACATCATACTATGGCTTCCTTCATTTGTGTGATGTATCTGATGAAAACTCTTAATATGTGAGAATGTCCAAAAAATTACTCTTTCAGAAGAGGGATTAATATGTGAGAACGTCCTAAAAGTTTAATCTGTCCCAATTTTATTGATATCGTTAAAGGATATTTAAGTCCTAAGAGGACCACCCTAATCTTGATATAAATTGACAATTCTAGGCTCATTTTGTCATGGTCAACTTTTCATTTTTCTTTAACCGTCAACTAGAGAAACTTAGTTTTTATCAAAGATGGGAAGCACCAATAGGTTCTATTTTATAGTAGTATATTGAGGACATCATCTTGGTTCTAGAAGGCATTGTTATCGTTGTTTTTTTCTATCGAGGATATTGCAAAGTCCTTATTATGAAATTGTTTGGGTCTTGTAATTTTTTGAATTATTTTATGTGACATTTTGTCTTTTTCCATTTAGATTTGAATAGTATTGAAATTAGTTGATTTTACTCACATTAGTAGTCACACCATTATGAATTGTACTATATTCTAGAGACACCTTCCAAATAATTTTCAGGTTAGGTTGTAAAGTGAGTTTTAAAATTTTATCTAGTAAAACTCATAGAGGTTATTGAGATATGCATACTATATATAGAATGAATTATTTGGGTTTTATGTGCATTCAAGAAAGTACTCATAGACCTTATATCTCTTCAAAACATATATGGTTTTGATATGCCTTTGGAACATTAAAAATAGTTACTTTTTAGAATTTTAATTAAGAGCCCCATTGAAGAAACAATATGTTTGACATTAAAAGCAACAGTGTTTGGTTTTATACTTGTTGTTAAACATCAGTTGAACCAAACAAAGTTATGGGAAGAAAATCCTGTTAAACTTGGTATTTCTCCAAAAGTTGAGATTTATGAGCACAAAGCAATTGTAAACATTCTTAAAGAAGAAAATCTTGTCTAGGTGTAGAAGTGTAGCCCTAGTATTGGGTATTTGTATTATATAGTATAGACACTTTCCAGGCCATTTTAATGTTAGGTTGTAAAGTGAAATTTAAAATTTCATCTGGTGAAACTCATAGAGCTTATGTAGCTATGCAGAATACATATAACATCCATTCTTTCAGTTTTATGTCCTTCAAAACTGAAACTCATAGAGGTTACTTTAACTTCACATTTCTAATGATGAGCATTTGTTTGAGTTGATATGCTTTCACGTAGCTCAAACTGTATAAGTTCACATTTCCATGACAATTTGTCAATCATAGGTCTACTAGATTTCGTGATCACTATTTTCTGCAGAAAAATAATAGGTCAAGCAGAGTTGTTCATCTTAACTCATAGCTTCTTGTGATGCATATTTGAGAAAATGGTAGGCATAGGTAGCCAATCAATGTACTTGTGACATTTTGTACCATAGTTTCTCATTCATCGAGTAAATATTGAATGAAATGTCTTTAGTCATAGCTTCTTCTTATGGATATTTGAGATAATGGCTAGTATAGGAAACCAATAAATGTACTTATGAAATTTTTGTACCATAGACTCATTTATTAATTAAATGCTTGTCCTTAATAGCATTGGCCATGGATGATAACAACTTTTTTTCCCCTGATTTTGAAACATTTGCGATTTGAGAAGTGATCACTATAATTATCTGAGGAGAAAAGGAAAGGGATCAAGGTTCAATTATGTTTTTGTATTATTTGAGAACGTAAACCATCTAACATTTAATATCAATATGTTTAATGTTGAATTTGATTGAAATTATATCTTAACATGTGATTGAAAATGGCATATTCTTTTGTTAGACTGTTTATTTTTTAATTTTTTTTTTGCAATTAATCGAAAGCATTATTGAAATGGGTTTATTTGAATTTCATTGTTATGCATTATATTTTTGTGTTATCAAGATGTTGAGATATCATTATAGAATCCTACTTCATTATGAATTCTGCCAATAGTATATTGTTGTGCTCATGGGTATTTACTATAGATAGTGGGAGTAGAGTGTTTTCACTTGCATGGTTTTATGTTACCATTCATCTCCTCTTTGCATGGTTTTATCTATTTATATAGTATTTTATAGTAGCCTTTTTTCTGGTGGCACATTATCCATTTTGGATCTTCTTTTTATACGGTGATGATAAAGATATATGGAACACACATGACGATATACCTTGAGAGAGAAAATATAAATTCCTTGGTTATGTTGGTCCTATAGGTAAAAGGGGTTGGCTCCCCACCTTTAAGGTACACCTTGGTCTTGTGGGTATAGGGGTTTGCTTACCACCTTGTTGTGACCCTTAGTTGACTTATGGTACTTTTGGTACTAGAACCCTTATTGTTGTTGGTACCATGACCTATTCGATATGATGACCTAACCTTATTGTTTTTATTGTTGTTATTTATGTGACCATTTTGACCTTTGGTACCCTATACTAAGTGAACCTATTTTTATTTTATTGGTAACCATCCTAAAAGTTGGGTTTGAAGAAAGACCCCTTAGAAGTCCTTTCAAGTTATAAAAACAAGTCATATCCTTCATTATGAATCCATCCAAGAAGATACATATCACCTCTGATCTTTTTGTTTGGCGTGAAGGAGTATGTTTCTAGGGTTTCATTGCTTCATCCCTAGGTAAACAGATTTGAGTTTAAGGGTTTCTTTGTGATCCCTTATTTGTTGAATCGTGAGTTGTGTTGAGTTGTGACAACATGCATATGACCCGTGGACTATGTGGCATCTCTCATGTTGAGCTGTGACCTTATGCATTTGACTCATGGAATGTGTGGTGTCTCTCATGCTACCATGTTGGGTCGTGACTTTATGAAGCTAACCTGTGACTGTATTAGGTTGATCCAAGACCATTTTTCTGCTGAAAATATAGGTTGTGCTCATTTATATGGGCTACTATTGTACTGTTATTTTTGGTGTCATCCCTATGGGAATGATAAACCTTATTTTTTACTGTGTAAGGACTATCCTAATGGATTGTGGCTATGTATGATCTGTCCTAGATGGGCCAAGGACTGTGATGACCTCCCTCATCCATAAAGTGGACTGTGGTAACCTATCCTAGATAGGTCGTGGCTAATTTGACCTTACCTTTCTGGACATGACTTGTTTGGTGTTAATTATGCTAGAGGGAGTTTTGATCTTTTAAGGTTGATTAGTTGTGTTTTGGGCTAAATATCACTACTACTGTCCTACTAGGGTCTTCACACATGGTGACTAAGATATCTTGCTTTATGCTGTAAGTATCTAACCTTAACCTACAACACTCTAACCTACACTCTGTCAAGGTATGCCATCTGTTCCTTTGGTGACTTGTCCTTTCAGTGACAAGATCTTAAACTAAAAGTATCTGAGTATAATGGTTATCCAAACAGTTCTAGACTAGCTTTATTACTGGTCTTTGTTAACTGGTTATTAAATTTACTAGTATTTCTATTACTTCTTTATTTCTTGTACATTGCTTTCATTCTTTTCATTAGTTATAATATTGTTCTTGTTTATGTTTTATACATGGTAATTGGTAAATCATTTCAAGGACTAGCTTTAACACAGTGAGATTTGGAGTGTTAAAGTTGCAAGCGATGAAATTATGTTTTGAATTTATTACAGCAGTACTGTTTTGGATCTAGTTATGTTTTAGTTTTGTTTTAGGAATTAAAGTATAAAATTTTAGTTTGTTTAAGATCCAAAAAATGGTTAAATCTGAACTGTAAATTTCTATAAGCCAATTGTCTCACACGAAGAGGCTATACATATTACGTGAGGACTCGGATGGGTTAAATGTAGTGCTATGTTCTTGACAAGAATCTGCAATATTGTTCAACCTAGATTTCTTAGTTGGCAAATTGATTATAGTTTGAAGGAGAGAACACAAAAAAAAGTGAAGCAAGTTTAAGATGAAAAAAATGGTTAAATATAAGAGTCCAAGATTGAGCATAATGTATGATTCCATAAATTTATCGGTTTCTCAATATTCAGGTCCCCACATGTCTATTGGACCATTAAGGGACGAGATAACAAGTGGAGTCCCCACTTTCCCTGAATCTAGTCAGTATAGTTGTGTTTCATTGAGACCTTATAGTTGTGACTTGTGAGTCTACATGTTCTATTGTTGATGATGTGATTCATGTTATTTGACTAATGTTGTTGTTCCTCTATTTTTACAATATTTTATAAATCAGTGAAAGATTTGCCAGTTTTTACAATTTTTTTATAATGAAGTGAAATATTCGCCAAGATTTTACAATATGTTATAAATTAGTGAAAGAATCGCCAAGATTCTACAACATTATATAATAAAATGAAATATTCACCAGGAATTTACAACATTATATAATAAAAAGAAAGATTAACCAAATTTTTTATATATACATATTATATTATTGATAAAATCGCCTTCAAATTTTCCTATATATCGGAGAGATTCGCCAATTTTTTATACATATAAATCTAGGGGGGGTTCTTAAAATCATCCCTACGCTGAATTTAGTGCCTGCATATGCATAATCCTCCACCATGAGGAGCTGATCTCTCAACCATCAAAAGAACGGGTCACCGAACTTTACCTTCCCCCTGCCCGCTCCAGTACGAGCCATAATCTGGACCCACCTCTACATGCAAGGGTCCCGTGCCCTCAGCTCTATAAATACCACCTGGGGTCTCATATGTGGAACCCACTCGAAGAAGGAGCAAGCTAGAATGGAACAAAAACCAAATTGCTTCAGCTCCCCCTGTCGATACTTGGTCAGCTGATCCTTGAAGATCGGAAGTAGGGCTTCCACCCAGTTAAAGATTGTAGGCGCTATGGCCTCTATGGCGTAGAGCATATGCACTCTGGACGCCTAGTGTACTCCTTGGCTTCTCGCCACTCTCTGCATGGTAAACAGCACGGTCCGTAGAGGGCCATCCATCACTGCTTTTATGGGGATTTTCTTCCCTGATGTCCTAGTCCCAGGAATGCAGTGACGGTCTATCAACTCCTGAGTAGTAATGTCCCCCCCCACGGGAACTAGTCAGTGAGATGGGAGCACCCCGTCTCGAAAGGTCAGTCAGGAAGTAGATGTCCTCTACCTCAACTATCAAAATTTGAGCACAAACCTTGAAATATTGTTTCTCTGTATTCCACATCTGGAGTATATGCTCTAGTAATTGCTCATGCGATACCATATTGGGTGTGTAGAAGAACTTTAAGAGTTTGTAGTCTCTCAATGTGGCTATGCAACATGCATTTCATTCGGAGAAGGTGTCGTCATTATCATGTTGCCTCTCTTTCTATATGACCATTTTTTATCAGCAAGAACCTGCCAAAAACCATCACAAGACTTGTTAGAAGCATTCGTAATCATCCAAATCAATTAAAATGAGCTAATTTTTCCTGTGCAATCACTTTTATTTCCCCACTTCCGGCACCTCCTGTGTCCCATTGAGGATAGGCGGTGGCATCGCCTATGCGCTATGTTTTTGGCGCAGTTCTAGCAAGGTACCGCTTATCCCGCAAGGTATAAGAACGGTGCCCGCTTCCATGATTTTAGGGCTTGCCATATGAGCCCAAAACACCATTAAAAATCAAAATTGAAGACATAAAATGAAATAGTAGGGTCTAGGCCATTACCTGGAATTGATGGTGCTTGAATTTAACGGTGGATGCTCTCGATATCAACGACTGAAAATCTGGCCAAGAAAATGCTCCAAAGGCTCTCCACTATGGGTAAATAGTAAAATGATTTGATTTTTCACTATTTACATGACTTTTATATACATTTTTGGGCTTGACATGCTATAGTTTTGTTTTAAAATGATTTATTACTCAAAATATATCAGTCATAATCCTTTAAATGTTAGTTATTGGGGCATTTAACACTTCTTTTTGAGTTGTTGCAGGATAAAAGAGTAGTAGCAGTAAAGTTTTGGGAGTTCGTTTTTGACTTTTTCGTACTGCCATAAAACGGAAAAAGTCTTTGAGCCTTTATTGTGAAACTTTGGTCACTCTCTCGAAACTTATTATCAAAGGTCCGAGTCTGTTTCTGATTCTTTTCAGGCTTGTAAAATATTTCATCGTGAAAAGAGACCTAGTGGAGTCTTCTTTAAACTCTTTTTGGGCTCCTTAAATACGAAAAGATTGTCGAGTGATATTGTCTTCTTCACGATCATTAAAGAATTTGAAGAGTCCTTCATCTCATGGTAGGTTATCACTTTTTCGGTTCAGGTGAACTATTTTATGAAAAATGACACTATGGAGACTTCTTTTGTGGTCATTCAAACTCTCTAAACATGAACGATATCGAGGTTTCTTTCATTGGACTCGTTAAATTAAACATTGAGAGACCCTCTTTTGGGAATGAACCACTCCTCTCTCAAGTTCGTAAAACATATGAGTTTGGACTTGTCTTCGGACGAGCTATAACAAGTGTTTGTTACCCTCTTTGAACTCGTAAAACCGAAAAGAGGCACTCATCAATCATTATGGGGAAAATGGGAAGGGAATCATTTTGCAAATAATGGCAGTAGTTTGTCGTTACCTTTGAACATGGCACTTGTCTGCATATCATTTCAATCAATTGGGTATTCAGCTGATCTCCGTGAGGATCCACTTTCATGAGTCATGCCACTCCTTTGAGTCTTTTGAAAGAATGCATTGTCCACCGTCGCACTGTGTGTTTTTCTGGTTTATTCATGCTACCAAGTCTTTTGTCATGCTTCCTGATGTTCAAAGGGAAGTTGAAGAAGTTTTACCTCTGCAGTCAAAACAGTCTTTATGTCAGTACTTTTGAGTTGGTCTTATGGTTACTACATTCACATAATCCTAGAACTATGTTCCGAGTTTCATGTCGTCGATGTGGAACTCATCATGGCCCTCCTTCAATGAGACTATTCCCATCGACATCAGCTCATCATCCGGGAAATAGTCTTAGAAACAAAACATAGTACCTTGAGATTTGTATGCCTTAATGACAGATTCTCTCACTCTTGACATAGGTTCACATCATTGACCTTTGATCGATATAATTGACTGGGTGTTTGACATCAAGACATCTATTCGCACTCAGTAGATTGTACTAGGGTACCTTGGGAATCATTGACATCAATGGTGATCTCCCTCGCACTTGTTAACAGTTCACATCATTGATCGGTAATCAAGTGGTTTCTACCATGTTCTACTTCAGATCATTGAAATCACATTTATAGAATCGTACTTTGTGGAAGACGAGACGAAGACCCTAGGTATTTGTTTAGTGCTCATTGATTTCCCTAGGTTGCAATGGATTTTTGTATATCTAGCATGGATCCACATTTGTATGGTCGTGGCTATGCTCAAATTTGCGTCTGTATGACATAGATCTGTGTTGTATGTCCGGTAGCTATGTCCAAGTTTGAGTCCTCTATCACATGGATCTGCATTGTATTCTAGTAGCCATGCTTGTTTATTCCTCTCATGGATCTTCCGTGTATTGGTCCGCATCCTTGAGTTGGTTACATTTGTCTATGAGTCAAAAATATTGATGTACTACAGATGCCTACTAGACGACATTCTCCGACCGAGCTGACATTTTCACCTCGAAGTGACAACTTGTTCTCTCAAAGCTCTCGCTTATCGTATCCGTCTAACTCTCATGCTTTGGGGGGCATTCTGTTATACCTAAATCTTGTCACCATCATGTGATAAGACCCTTAACTTCCATGTTTGCCCTTAATCCCAACACTTAGAGTGGAAATTTGCTTTGTTTTTCAATTCTACTTGAAAAAACCTAGCACCGTGCCTACCTTGTGGATGATGAGTGGTACCTTGCTAAGCACCACCTGTATCATGTTTTAGAGAAGCAGTTCCACCGCTTATGGTCTTTGGTTTAAAACCGGTTCTCATCTAAACCGCTATGTCATAAGGGAAGAAAAGTGGTACCCTGGGTAAAATGGGAAAAAGAGAAGTTTCTTGAGGCTTCTAGAACTTGAGCCTCGTGTCCTCCCTTGTCCCTATCATTATGGGTTAGTTTGAGCTCAAGATCCCCCATGGTAGGATCTTGGAGCCACCTCACCCACAATTCTCTCCATTATTCCTATCCATTGAGCCTTATAAATACAAGCTCATATCCATAGTTGAGGGGGAGAACTATAAAGGTATTGGTATGCTAATGGATTGATTACCTCGTCCAAGTCATTGGAGAGCATAGAGAGCAAATTTGGAGCTTATGGGGATGAAGTGTTTGTCTCATGTAGGGGCTTATCGACACTACGGAAATGGTTGCAAGATTCTCCATACATTATTAATGCAAAGCTGATTTCCGTCCCACATTACTATTGTTTTGATTTCACATATACATGTTGTTAGATTCCTTAGTCACTAATATGAATAAGTAGATGATTTTTTGGTAGCTTTGATGTGTTTGCATGTTTGATCTGTTTGCAGGTACACAGGTTCACAAATCGAAGTAGTATTCTAGGTGTCTACAGTATTCAGGGAAGGTCTTCATCCTTTGTCATTCACTCATTTGTTCTGGAACTGAACCATTCAGACCAGAGGAACAGCTACTATCCACAGAAGGTGCAATATTCCTGATAACAAAAACACTCTAGGAGTAAGGAAAGCTAGAAAAATATGTGGCTCATGAGTAAATCCATACACTCTAATGATGGTTTGTTCTAATAGGAACCAGTCTCCTATTTTCCTATATGTAACAAATTGTAAAGCCTCCTGCATTTGTGGTAGTACTACGAGTAATTTTTTTGAAATAAAACATTGTAAACCTATGCCATCAATAGGTTCATATATTTAAATAATTTACAACTAATTTATGCTGTAAGCACAATTTCTGGTAGTTGTATATTTTCTTCATTGAAAAATAAGAACATTATGATTAGGTAAGAATGAAATTTGGAGTGCCTAGTACTATGGAAATTCACTAGATTAAAGGGAATGCTTTGAGTTAGGAATTCATCAAATTTAAGGCATGGAGGTGAAAGAGACTGAGACTGAGACTGACTCATACTAATTCTTGAAAAAAGACTCATTAAGAACATAGGAATGTATATGTCTTTTTATAAACCTAAGAACTAACTTAGCATTGAAACAACCCATTTTTTTTCTTCATTGAATAGGTTGACATCTAGGGGAAAAGGCTAGTTGTCAAGGGATACATCTGACCTGAAACACTTGGAGAAAAAGGGTTATTTTTTCTCAATGGTTGCATGTCTTCACTGAAATATTTTCGATTTTGGGTGAAAGTAGGAGGGATGACAAGAGAGTCTTAGACAACCAGTGCATTGACAAGCCATACGATCTTGGTTTTAGCTAAATCCATTATTACCCTCTCAGAAGAGGAATAATTTGACACAATGAAATATGGAAATTTAAGGGTTTGGTATGGACATAAATAATACAAATGAGACTCGAAAATGTTGTGTAATTCAGTGCCATGGTCTTTAAAATCACTGAGATTTGTTTTCAATTGCTGAATAGGGTCGAAAGATAGAATAGTATCAAATATCTCGCCATATCTATCTTCAAAGACTACGTCTATTTTTTGAAACTCCGGGGCCTTAGCCTCTACTTCTCCTTCACTATCCATGTTTAAATACTAGTAAGCGGATAAAAATGTGTCCTACCTAGAAAATTGACAGCTGGATGGGTAGTTTCCTGACTTGGATTTGTCCACACAAAAAATGCTTTCTTCTCCGAATGCATAAAAGACAAGTAATCCTTGAACATGTTCCTTTTCCTTTTATAATATTCTTGACATAGTGGTTTTGAATCTAGGGAAGTGGTTTAATTTTCTACTAGTTGAATTCTCTGTTAATATCCATGCACGTCACAAGGGTGGATCCTTCTTTGTTCGTAGATTCAATCCACCTTTCTTCTAAAACATCGATCTTGATCACCTATTAAACTTATCCTTCCCTTATTCCGTTGACCAACCTGTTTTCTATCCTCCTTTCACATTCATTTAGAGGACCTCCTAATTACCATAGATATACAATATCTTCACTTCCCACCATTGATCTCCTTCACCATTTAATCCTTATATTTATTTTCCAATGTTCCTTTTCCTTTTAAAATAGTGTCTAAATTCTTTGGGTGGATCACCTAACAACCGTTTATCGTGGACGCTAATCAAGAAAACTATTTAACAATTCTGTTGATCTCTACCTCATCATCCCTAGTGCAAGTTTTCTCGACGGAACCTATCTTCGTTGGTGATTTCTTCCATCATCAATCTCCACCGTAGATTCAATACACATTTTAAACTTTTCGATCACTTTCGATTTATCTTTCCCCATGCATCTTTCCATAATGAAGTTTATCTGCATCGTATATCTTTTTCCCTTTAATCCTCTGTCGTAGATCTAGGTGTTCCGTAATCCTTTCTACCAATCATTAAAATTTCTTCTTCCACGCAACTTTGATTAGTGGATCTAAAACCTACCGTAGATATCCCCACCTGAAGATGTAGACCGTTGAAACTTTCAGCATATACAATAGGCGATGTTTTTCCTTTTTAGCCCTTTTACCAACCTTAACCTATGGTGTTATGAGAATATTAAAGACCTTGGTCTCTAATTCATCATTTTTAAGCACCTTTCAGTGATATTTATCAAAATATTTTCATACCATACCCTTATTTCTCCTCAATCCTGCTCATTTCAACTGCTAACCAAAACAATGCTAACACCATGCACCTGCCGCAACCGAAGTGTCATGTTCCTACACTAACGTTGCAGCTCGATCAACCTCCTTACCATGCTGTCATTCTTCCATACTCCTATAGAATTTGGTGAGTTTCTCCAAACTTGTCAAGGTCGTTTCCAACACCCTTTCCATGGTTTCCAGTCACTTCTCCAGCAAACGTAACCGACTCCTTAGAAGCGAGGTGCTCTTCCAACTGAGCCACTTCTTCTATGCCAACGCATTCTCTGCACTGTTCTCCATCAATATTCTGTACTGCTACGATGGGAGGGGACAATGCCAACGCATTCACCTTCCGTTCTCCCATTAACCTCTTTACCGTTTGCGCATAAATGGGCTCCTTTCTCGCAAGAAACACTAAACTCTCTAAGTGAGGCATAGGAGCTTCGTTCTCCTTCTTCATGAATTCCTGTACAAGAACAACATTAAATTCATTAAGAGGAAGGACTATGAGATTGACCTCTCTCGACCATTCTCCAATATTCAAAGGAACTTGGCGAACCAAGCCAACCACCNTGTACAAGAACAACATTAAATTCATTAAGAGGAAGGACTATGAGATTGACCTCTCTCGACCATTCTCCAATATTCAAAGGAACTTGGCGAACCAAGCCAACCCCCCTCTCGAACTCTAAATTAACCGCCTTGAACGTATTCACTCCTGGCTCAATCTACAAATTGAGTCATTTCACCATATCTTCCTTGACGAAATTATGTGTAGCACCACTATCAACCAACACAAAAACCTGTTGTTTGTTTAGCTCTATGGGAACATAGCTCATTTTAGTGAATTCTAATTCCATCGAGACTCTCAGCTCCTCCAAAACCACATTCAAAACCTGTAAAGCACCAACCGAATGATTATCTTGTTCCACCGCAACCATATTGTGTGGTCGCAAAGGACATTTCTTTGCATTGTGGTCCTTTTCACATATGTAACAAGAAATTGTCTTAGCCTTGTTCTTGGGAACATCATCCTTATTGGGTGCCTCCTCGTCCCGTTTGTTCCCTGTATTAGGCTTTCCTTTCTATGTCTTCTTAAACTTTCCTTATCATTTTTCGTTTCCATCCTCATTTTCCTTGGCTTTGTCTTTTTCGTCTCCTCATAAGTCAAGCAACTTATCCACGACTGTAATGGTGTTGGAAAGGGTCTTCACTCCTTGGCATCACAAATCAACTTGCACCCAATTATGCAGGCCCTTTATGAAGTTGTATAAAGGATCCTCATTGATCATATCCTTTATCTCCAACATGACACTAGTGTAAGCTTTGATATAGGTCTGAATCCTCCCTACGTGTTTAAGCCTCATAAGCTCATTTCGCCCATTCCAGCCTTAGTTACCAAGACCAAATTGTGTCTTTAAATATGTATTCATTTGCTCCCAATTCTCGATCCGTTCAGTCACCTTTCCTGCAACCACGTCTTCCGCATGGTTTCTCCACCATAACTTGGTTGTGCCTATGAGAAACATGGCAACAACGTTCACCTTAGCTTCATCTGAACTCTCGTTCATCTGATCCAAGTACTCCTCCATGTCCTAGCAGAAGTTTCAAAGTATCTTAGTGTCATGTGTCTCATCAAACAGTCTGGGATCTTTCATCTGAATCTTCATGGTTTTCATTGGGCTAGGCTTACTAGCCAACGCCCGCTTCAATAGTGCGATGTTGTCGTCTTGGTACTTTAGATGAAGTTGAATTTGTTTTGACAATGCTTCAAAATTCCTGACTTGACTCTTGGTATCTTGCTGAACAAATGCATGCAGTATATCGGTTTCCTCTGTACATTCGATCACAGCTTTTTTAAAATCTATTTGCATCCAATCCATCTCGCTTAGAAAAACGATATACTTCTCTCTGTGAGCATAGAGTGCCTCAGAAAACTTCCCCATCTTTTTCTTAAGTGCGTTAAGCCTATGCTTCACTTTAGAATCCTTCAGTTCGGGCTCCTCGTGAACATAATCCTCTTTGTCAGAAGGAAATTTTGGTTCTACCTCTGACTCAAAAACCATCTTTGCATCTTTCTTACCCATCCCAACCTTCACTTCTTCCAATTTCCCATTCATAGACTCTTGGTCTTGTTTGTTTGCTTTTTTCCTTCGTCTACTAATTTCCTCCCTTATGACACTCAGTTAGACAGGTTGCAAATATTCCTAAGGTGACTTCTCATTCAGAACTCAGCTTCTTCTGACGTACTTGCTTTATTTTGAAGTGCCCTATCTAAACACCTCCATTTGAAGTTCAAGCGAACTTCTCTCTCAAAACACACCTTGTCACCGACACTCCTTGCCGTAGCAGACTTGTCCCAAGTCACTGCCTTAACGCACCTCAGGCGCACTTTTCTGTGGGTCACTCTGCCTTAGTGCACCTCTGGCACACCTCTTAAGCGTGTTGTCGGGCGTTGTTGCTAATCATGCTCTCTGTCTGAGCATTCTAAGCGTGCATGCTCCTCCTGGGCATTGTCATGCATTCTATTGGAGAGCGCCTCCAATCGGTGTGCGCTCTAATAGGCGCTCTGTGTGAGTTTCCTTGAGCTCTCCCTCCTTGGGGTGCTTGTCATTTGCTATTGAGCGCGTCCTGGCCGATGCACTATGTCAACGTTCTCTCGAGCGCACTTCTTCATGGCTGCTCGTTTGATTTCCAAGCACGCTCACTGTCGCATAGTGATGGGTGCTCCCTCTACGATGCATGTTGTTACCAATCACGTTTCTTTTGGGAACTCCTTGCCAAGAAGCACAATTCTTTATCGACGGTCTTCCAACAGGCCGACAACTCTGCGGAGGCGTTCCACCAAAACTCCCTCCTTTGCTAGGCACCGGGTCGCTTTAATTTCTTGTCGAAAACTTCAAGTCTCTCTAATTGCGGTAACCATTCCGATACTGTGACCACATCGGCAGACCTCAACTTTTGGCTGCAAAGTTTCTTTGATACCACCTGATTTCCTAGAATGGTGAAGAGCAATTTTACTGCTGAAAACCACTCTAATACCACCTGTCACGACCACAATACACACCCACTTTTTTGTGTAGTCTTATTGAGTGTGCGACACCGTATGGAAGCATTTTGAGGGTAAGACCAACTCGGACGCACTCCAACAGAATACGCCTAACCTGTGGAAACCTTTCCTTAACACTGTATCGTTTTAACACTTTACTTATTAACTTTTTTTACCCACACTTATCCAATTTTCATTACACAGTACAATCAAGTAAAAATGAACACAATGTAAGGGTGGGGTTTCCAAACCAGCCAACCCCATTAATTTGTATTATATGAACATACTACAAAAATGGAGTTGCCTCAAACCAACAGAGCTTTGGGTGTGTTCCCAACCAACAAACACACCTCTATTACAAAAATACACCAAGTTTTGCTAACCCCTCCGTGGGCGTCTATCTCTCAAGACTGCTGAACTTCGATAACCCTCGTAGTTGTCGTTCACTGCCTTCTATATTGAACTCATCTTGGAGCAACAATTTTCCAAACCGACGCATCTCCGCAACCCAACTGTGTTTTCTGAGTAAAGACCGTGTTAGCGACTTCGTTGTGTTTGGAGCTTGGAAACCTCCATAGCTCGCATACCTTAGCGACTAGTCACTTCTTGTCTAACTTGGATCTCCTTTCCTTCTTCCGTTTGTGTGTCACACCTTTATAGTGTCAAGTCGGAGGGCACTTTTCTAATGTGGGCATGCTACCTTCCTTAGCTCGCAGGTCAACTTTCTCAGGCGACGCGTTTCTCCTGACAGGGTCCACTTCCTTCCATATTATGCCACACTTTGCTTGCCAATGGCGTCGTCATTGGGCATCAGGCGCTCTTCTTAGGGAATCTTCTTTCAACCTACTTCAAGTCTGGGTGTCGTCATGTAGGGGCGTGCTTTCAAGTGGACGCTCAGTCCAACATACCCCCAACCAAGCTCTCCCATGAGCTTGTCTCCCATGTGACCAAGGTGGTTGTCTGGAGCGCTCCATGGGATGCGTCTCCGTCTCATGGTGTCATTCCTCCGTGCTCAGTTAAGGTGCTCACATTCCATCAATGAGCGCTCGAGATAAAGCATGTTGCCAACCGACGATGTGCCAAGGTACCACACACTTGGGCTTGCCAAGCTCCAAGGGGTGAGCACAAGCTTCATTTGTGGGGAGCGCATCCTTGCTAGGCCCACGCACTCCTCAAGTGTTTCGTCACTTGGCCAAGACACCACTTGCCAAGTTTGTCAACCAGACCGTCTTGCCCACATGGGTGCCCAAGCCAACCTCTTGGGCATGAAGAAGGTGTCACTTGGCGCCTGGATGTAACAAATGGGGCTTATATAAATTTCCTTCAAATCAATTTAAAAAAATTAATATTAACTTGATACATTAATAAAATATTTTAATATAAACAAAATAAATAATAGCAAATTTAAATATAGAAAATAATATTTTTTGTTTTTAATAAATCCAATTTTTGAAATTTTTTAGACATTATGAAGTGCAAATATTTTAAGGTGTAGTCTAAATATTTTAAGTTTCAATTTTTTCCGAGAATATTTCCCGTCTTATTTTCTTTGGAGTCTATTTGGAATTTTTTTTTAAATCTTAGAATTACTTATATAAGCTATGGAAATTGGATAATTTGGGTGCCATAGAGTATTCCACGGTGTTGAATTTATTTATGGATTGAAAAACACAATTTAAACAATTCAAAATTTATATTTTACCAAATAAAATTTACTAGATTCCAACCAAAACCCACCATAAATATAAATATAAAGTAAATAAACTCCTCACTTTAAAAAGCTATTAAATTTTTATTAAGATAAATATATTTTAATTTAGTAAAGGATCCCACTCAAAGTGTATATATTTTAGTTTATTAATGTGATGCAATAAGCATAACAGATCACATCCACCAAACTATAAATAGAAAATTAAATTGAGATAGAAAACATTATACATAGAGATGCTGAGAAATTAATAAATTACCATAAATACTGTTGCAAATGATTACGAACGTGGAAATTCTTACACCAATTCTTTCTGTTGGAGATTCCAATCATGACCTATTATCTCTAAACCTATTATCTTTAAATATCACATGATCAAATTGACTTTTATAATGACAAAAAAATCACGAGATGCTACACTGATTCTTATAGAAGCCTGAATTATGCTAAGGTCAAGTTTTTGAATTTACAAGAGGTGCAATAACGCCTACTTCATCTTCACTTGAGAACAAGCTTTTAGATTTATACAAATTTCTACATGACTTACAAGGTGGCCGAGATGGGAAGTGTAAACTTTAAACATGGGAGACAACTTTTCAGAGACCCAAATCACACACCCCGGAAGCATTACCTCAACCACATGTAGATATTTTAACCTCATATATATCATAAAATTGGATAGAGAAGACATTGTATAATACACACAAAGAAACAAATCTATTAGAATTACTATTTTTGTACAACTGATATCTCTAATATATAGAGACAAGAGATGACTAGCAGATGCTAACTATCACTGATAGAGGTTGAGATATTAAACTAGGATAGAATCTCTTATCTATCAACAACTTACAACAAGATAAACATTAACTTTAACATCCTCCCTTAATGTTTATCTCGAATTTATTTGCAGAGTAGTCTTGATCTTCATGCGGCTTTCATCACTCTGAATTTCTTCGGTACCTTTCTGTTGACGTCCATATAAAAATAAAACCATCTACCAGAGTACATGATTCCTCAGCCACTGTACCTACCAGTTCTCTAGGAATCCTTTTTAGCTACATGGTTCATCAATGTCAAACATAATTGGTCCTTCATACTGTGAGAATTTTTCATCTCAACTTTCCCTTCACATCAAGCTAGAGCTTGATCCACATCCACTCTATGTATAAGAGGAAAAACACAGTGCGATTACGCACCACAACATGTATGCCTGAACATCTGAACATGTCTTACAACAAACTAGGGAAATCAGCTTGCCAATGGCTAAGATTTACAACTTGGACCAAAAGAATTCTTCTAGGGTGTCAGGTACAACCGAACATGCACCCACATTACATAATGATATTAAAGATACAACAAGCATTTTAAAATGCTTTTCTAAATAAATTATTTATGAATTTGACATTTGACCAAGACACATAACCCTATGACAACACTAAAAAAATTCCACACATTTACACTATGCATTAATCCAACCAAATAGAAAACGGACAGAATATAGAAAACAACCACATCCTAATTGCTATCACTATGAAGCTCTGTAAGGATTTGGAGGTATAGCTTCCCACTGCTGCACTCGTGCACTTCACAAAATTTTCAGGTGCAATACTTCCCAATCAACAATATTTTTCATGGTAAATCTGATGCACAAGATTTACCCCCAGTGGACATGTTCTCCAATGGCCAGTCAAAGTTTCAAGTTTATCTTCCCCAAATAAATTTGAGACAGAAATGCCAGTGCAAGTTAGATCTTGCTTTAGCCAATCATGATATTCTAACTTTCAATTATTTACTTTGGTATGCACACAAAGAGTCCCGGTATAGTAAAATAAAACTGACACAAAACTAAAGATTACATATAGTTATCACAGGAGATTGGTTTTGGGATTGGGATTGAATCTGCTGTTGCTGAATCTGATGATGATCCGTTTAATTTCCATGCCCAAAGAAAGAAATTGGAATGGAGCCCTTGTTCTCACCTACAAACAAGTGCCTGTTACACATATTGATCCAGTCTTGTGCCTGAAACGCCATTCTGAGTCTCCAAACAATCCAGGGGTAGACAAAAAAAGATAGAGATTCGAACCAAAAATGATCGTGATAGTGCATATTGCAGAGACTTGAAGTTCTTCAGATTACGTGAATGGATGAAGCTAATGATAGAATAAAATATCCGATTCTAAAAAATGTGGAATAAAAATCTGAAACAGAATTGAAATAGGAATACCGAATAGATCATACCTCTAGCCATTGATGCTACTTGACTTGCTGTAGAAGATTTCCCTGTTCCACAAGGTTTAGCTTCCTGTACGGTACTTCCAAGCTCTGCTTACTCTTTCTTGATGGTGTAAGACTGAAGGGGATTGAGTTAGTGAGCTTGGGGACCAAACAGGGGTTTAATATCCAAGCTTCCATCAAGCTTCTGTTGGCTATGTGTCAATTGTTCCACAAATCTAGGTAGAGAACCCTATCTGGAGTAATGGACCACTCCAAAAGCTCCCAGCAAGAAAACAATCTCCATAACTAGAAATCAGTTCAAGTGTAGTGATAACCGAATGAACTGGCGGTAGTAGTGAGAGAGCCGTGGAATGTGGGAGCAGATGCAGGAGCTTACATTCTCCCACTTGGTCCATACTTCCAAACTTAATATCTCATTTTAAAACCTATTGACAATCTGTATTAAGTAATAGATACAAGAATCATGGCGATAAGTCCTCTTATGACAAGTATTACCTTCCATGTATTACTATGTATTTATTGCTATTTTAATTTATGTGGCAACAATTTCTTAATGAATAAACCTTATGTTTATTCTTGGTCCTCATAGATGAATTTTTTCAAATTAAATTAAGGTGCACATAAGTATGAGAAAAACATCACAATAATTAAGAATTTTTATTAAAAATAACATTGTCCATACAATGAGAAACTACATAATGGAACCAAGTCCCATATTCATTACATGATCCTTGAATTTAAACGGTGGCATGCCCTTAGTCAAAGGATCAGCGATCATCAACTCAGTGTTGACGTGCTCAATGCACTTTCTTTTCTTTAACATGTTCCCTTATGGCTAAATACTTAATGTCGATGTGTTTATTTCGACTCCCACTTTTGTTGTTTTTAGACATAAAAACAGCAGCTAAATTGTTGCAATACATTCTCAATGGCTTAGAGATAGAATCCATAATTTTAAGCCCAGAAATGAAACTCTTAAGCCATACACCATGTAAAGTAGCCTCAAAACAGGAGACGAACTCGGCTTCCATAGTGGAAGTGGAAATCAAGGTCTGCTTGGCACTCCTCCATGATATAGCTCCACCAGCCATCATAAAAATGTATCCTGGTGTTGATTTGCGTGAATCAACACATCCAGCATAGTCAGAATCTGAGTAGCCAATTACTTCCAAATTGTCCGTCCGTCTATACATAAGCATGTAGTCTTTAGTTCCTTGAAGATACCTCATTACTTTCTTTGCAGCTCTCCAGTGGTCTATACCTGGATTACTCTGATATCGTCCCAACATTCCCACAACAAATGCAATGTCAGGTCTTTTGCAGACCTGAGCATACATTAGGCTTCCGAGAGCAGAAGCATATGGAATGTTCTTCATTTGTTCCCTTTCAAGGTCGTTCTTCGGGAATTGGTTCAAATTGAACCTATCACCCTTCACAATGGGAGCTATACTTGGTGAACAATCCTTCATTCGAAATCTCTCTAAAATTTTATTAATATAGGTTTCCTGAGACAGACCCAAGAGGCCTCGAAATCTGTCTCTATGGATCTTAATGCCAATGACATAAGATGCCTCACCCATATCCTTCATATCAAAATTTTTAGAGAGGAATTGTTTCACTTCATGTAGCATACCCTTATCATTGGTTGCTAGCAAAATGTTATCCACATATAAAACAAGAAAACAAATTTTACTCCCACTAACTTTCAGGTATATACATTGATCCATAATGTTTTCTTCAAAACCAAAAGAAGAAATTATATTATGGAATTTCAAATACCATTGGCGGGATGCTTGTTTTAAACCATATAAGGATTTCTTGAGCTTGCAAACCAATTGTTCACCATGACTAGAGGGGAATCCTTCAGGTTGTTTCATGTAAACCTCCTCCTCTAGATCTCCATTTAGAAAAGTCGTGTTCACATCCATTTGATGCAACTCCAAGTCGAAATGGGCTACTAATGCCATAATAATGCGCAAAGAATCTTTCTTAGCTACAGGAGAGAAAGTCTCCGTGTAGTCGATTCCTTCTTTCTGAGTGAATCCTTTAGCAACAAGTCTAGCCTTGTATCTCTCAATGTTGCCCAATGAGTCTTTCTTTGTCTTAAAGACCCATTTACATCCAATGGATTTTGCACCATTAGGCAACTCAACAAGATCCCAGACTTCATTACTCTTTATAGAATTCATCTCTTCCTTCATGGCATCGTACCATAATTCTGATTCTTTGCAATTCATGGCTTGTGAAAAGCACTCGGGATCATTTTTGGCTCCAACGTTAAAGTCAGATTCTTGTAGATACACAACATAATCATCAGGAATTGCTGATCTCCTTGGTCTAGTAGATATTCTTAATGTTGTATCACTATCTTCTTGAGAAGTATGTGGTTCAACTCGTTGTTCAAAAGTTCTTGGAAACTCTTGAACTACATGATCTACTAGAATGTCGTCAGCAACTTGTGGAACTTCAACAATTGGTTGTTCAACACCAGTTTGTACTTGAGGGGTGCTGTGAACAATAACCAATCTATCACTTGAGGTGGAAGGTTGAGATTCTGAATGATCCCTCTCGGAAACTATGTTCCTAGTTAGATCGCTCCCACTGATCAAGTCATTTTCAAGAAATTTTGCATTTCTTGATTCCACAATCCTAGTGCCGTGAGATGGACAGTAAAATCTGTAACCTTTAGACCTTTCAGCATATCCAATGAAATACCCACCAATGGTCCTTGGGTCCAACTTCTTTTCTTGTGGATTATATATTCTCACTTCAGACGGGCATCCCCAAATGCGCATATGTCGCAAACTCGGTTTCCAACCTTTCCATAATTCAAATGGCGTTTTAGGAATAGCCTTGGTTGGAACTCGGTTTAATATATACACTGTTGTCTTAAGTGCTTCAGTCCACAAGGATTTAGGAAGATTGGAGCTGCTAAGCATACTCCGCACCATGTCCAATAAAGTTCGGTTTCTTGTTTTTGCTACACCATTCTGGTCGGGTGAATTAGGCATGGTGTATTGGGCAACGATCCCATGCTCTTGAAGAAATTTTGCGAATGGCCCAGGTGCTTGTACATCTTCTGTGTATCTACCATAATATTTTCCACCTCTATCTGATCTCACGATCTTAATTTGCTTGCCGCATTGTTTCTCTACTTCAGCCTTAAGCATCTTAAAGGCATCGAATGCTTCGTTCTTTTTATGAAGCATGTAGAGATACATATATCGTGAGTAATCATCTATAAAAGAGATGAAGTATCTCTAACCATGTGAGTCCATCTCTCGAATACATATATTAGTATGTATGATCTCTAATATGTCCGAACTCCTATTGGCACATTTCTTTGACTTGTTGGTCTGCTTTCCTTTTATGCAATCCACACAAGTCTCAAAATCAGTGAAATCCAGAGTATTAAGTACTCCTTTATTTACCAATCTTTTAATTCTTTCTATGGAGATATGAGCTAACCTCCGGTGTCATAATTTAGAGGAATCTTCATTAATAACACATCTTTTAGTGCTAGTGTGAACATGCATTGAATCATAAGTGACATTGATTTGTAAATTAATGCGATAAAGACCATCAGACAAAATACCATTCCCAACATAATCAGATTTATAAAATAAACTAACGGATGTTTCTGAAAAGTTAAAGGAATATCCAAAAGGTACAAGTCTTGAAACTGAAATCAAGTTTCTAGAAAAACTTGGAACATAAAAGATCTTTTCTAATTCTAAAACAAAGCTACTACTTAAATTTAAATAGCATGTTCCTATAGCTTCCACATGCGAGCCCATCTTGTTTCCTGATAAGATGTTTTGCTCACTTCCCACTAGCTTCCTTAGGTTTTGCAAACCCTGCAAGGAATTCTAAACGTGAATTGTTGATCCAGAATCAATCCACCAAGTGTTAATATTGACATTGACCATATTAGATTCATAACAAACAAACAAGATTGCATTACCTTTGTCCGCAAGCCATTTCTGAAATTTTTCGCATTCATTCTTCATGTGTCCCTTCTTTTTACAGCAGAAACACTTTGAATCCTTCTTAATATTAGCTTGGGGAGGTACTTTACCTTTCCCTTTCTTATTGGCTTGAGATTTTCCCTTCTTATGCATTGCCAGCATTGCACTTTCTCCCAGTTCCATCACCAGTCTTTCTTCCTCTTGAACACACATGGTCATGAGTTCATTTATTGACCATTTATCCTTATGTGTGTTGTATGAGATTTTGAAAGGTCCATATTGGTGTGGAAGGGTGTTCAGGATGTAGTGCACTAGGAAAGACTTTGATATTTCAACCTCGAGTTTCTTTAATTGAGCCACAATGTCCCTCATTTGCATGATGTGCTCGCGCACACCTTTCACATTGGTGAGCCTTAGAGATGAGAACTTCATGATTAGGGTGCTTGCTAGTGCCTTGTCTAAAGTGACGAATTGATCATCAATGGATTTTAACAAATTTCGGACCCTTTCATGCTGATCAACTGAACTACGAATACCAGCTGAAATTTTAGTCTTAATGAACTTCATGCTTAAACGATTAGATTCCTCCCATCACTCATAAAGTGTGATGTCCACTGCAGTGCTGGTATTAGTGAGTGTTGGTGGTTCATCTTTCCTAATAGCATAATCTATGTCCATCCATCCCAAATGAAGGAGAATTCTCTCCTTCCAGACCTTATAGTTATCTCCCTTAAGTTCAGAGATATCACAACGAATTTCAGAGAAATTTTCAGGTTGTACAACTGCATAAAATAAAGATCACATGCTTACGTTAAAATTGAGACCAAATAAAATTTCATCTTTTACCAATGTAAATTCATGCTTTAAAATTGAATCTAATGACATAAAAATTGTCTGTGGGCTAAATTTTTTATTCAAGCAGATTCAAAAATTCTTTATGATAAAACTATTAATTCATAATTCCTGTGGGTAAGTTATGAATAATTCAATATTTTATCCTAATTAATTACATAAATATAATAAAAATTCCTGTGGGATAAAATTGATTATATTTAGTACAATTAATTACAATTAATGTCTAAACTTTCTTTATGTGATCCTAAACAAAAAAAAATATATAATATTAATTAATTAGAGATGTTGTGGCTATTCTCTAATTAAATATCATATAGATAGCTAGACATTATTGCTATTCACTGTAACAAAACAAGCTTCAGATGAACAGATTTGAATGAGGGCAAGCTAAGAAATCTAAACTCCACTGTCAGTTCCAGAATTTAAAACATTTTTCAAAACCAAATCAGGGTTACAAGAATGTGGAAAAAACCAAATAATTGGAAGCAAAAATAGAATAATTACTATAAATGCAAATCATTCTTACATAAAGCTACCACAAGATATTAGTGGAATATGTCATGGTTCTGGTCTTATTGACTGATCTGACTAATGAACCTGACAGAACCTGTCCAACATAGTAGCCCTAGGGTGTCTGACATGTGCCCAATGCATGTCTTAAAGGTTGTGCATAGTTTGTCCATGAACACATAAACATAACCTAGCCCGGGGAACCAGAATTACATTGTCTTGTCTGTTTCAGTATATATGACATAAGTTCCAAGAGTGCAATGCAGTGCCTGTCATGCAAGGATCTGGACGAATTTTGCACTCTAAATTGTGATGTAGTCGTGTGAAACTGTCTTTTCGAAGAAAGCCCTTATAAAAAGATAGAGAGAGTGCATGAATAGCTCCAGTCTGTAATACCATGTGTCTCAAACCCTCAAGGGTTTTGATATCGATTTCTAGTCCCAAGATAAGCATTTACTTGCTTCTTGGCATTCAGGCATCAAAAGCCTTGCTTAGCGCGCCAAGCCATGTATGGTAAGTTTTATCCTTTCCAAATATCACACAATGGTATGCCAAAAAAAATACATCATCTGAGAATTGTTCTATGACTGCACTATTTAGAAACAAGCATGCCTAAATGAGCCAAGAGAAACTGGAAAAATAAAATCAAGTTTGAAAGTCCTCTAACAACCAAAACAAAGAGTCGGACTACAAATTCCTCATTTAGTACAAGCCAAATAGGGTTATCAAGAGCTCTCACATTGAATGGCCAATATCGTGTAGATCATGTCTACTACATATAACCTTCTTAATTCTTTCAGTAGTAAATCTTCTGAAAAGGGATATTCATACTATGTGTTGTAAAAGGTTAACAATTCAACTTTTAAAAAACGATACTAAGAGTCTTTTTAGGCTAACAATACAACCATTTGTATATGATACTAATAGTTCTAAAAGGCTCACAAATCAGTTGAAATATAAACTCTATGCACTGCATAACAATACAACCACTCTGTCATTCACAATGCAGGCACCCAACACATAAAATTTCAAATCAAATCAAATAAAAATACAGGAATTATAAGCTCTTCCCCCTACCAATCACATCGCAGGAAGCTAATGCATAAAATTTCAAATTAAATCGAATAAAAACGCAGGCTTTATAAGCTTTGCCCTCTGCCATTCAAATCCAATGCAGACACACAGAAAAAACCCTACAGTGGCGACTCCATACAGAACACCAAGGCAGAGATAACTTAGGGCTCTGATACCAACTGTTAGCATAAATTTCTGATTCTTAAAAAATGCGGAATAAAACTCTGAAACAGAATCGAAATAGGAATACCGAATAGATCATACCTCTAGCCATTGATGCTACTTGACTTGATGTAGAAGATTTCCCTGTTCCACGAGGTTTAGCTTCCTGTACAGTACTTCCAAGCTCTGCTTACTCTTTCTTGATGGTGTAACACTGAAGGGGATTGAGTTAGTGAGCTTGGGGACCAAACAGGGGTTTAATAGCCAAGCTTCCATCAAGCTTCTGTTGGCTATGTGTCAACTTTTCCACAAATTTAGGTAGAGAACACTAGATGGAGTAATGGATCACTCCAAAAGCTCCCAGCAAGAAAAGAGTCTCCATAACTAGAAATCAGTTCAAGTGTAGTGATAACCGAATGAACCGGCGAGAGAGCCGTGGAATGCGGGAGCTTACAGTTAAGGTATCGGCGTCTTATATACGAAATAGGTATGAATGAATTCATGGGAGGTCAATGGGTCTAGAATTGCAGTCAATTTGATATATCTGAGCAGCCACCAAGGCCAAGGTCGCTTCTGTACACAACAGCGGCTACATCACGACAATTCTGGCAATGATCAGAGTTGCACTAGTAGCTCCCACACAGCAGTTCAATGGCGTCTGTGATCTCCTTCAGCAATTTGGCAGCGAGCTTATTCACATTGTGTGCTCCCTTGCAGCTATAGAGCAGCAACAATCTCATACCAACGATCTCTTTCTTTCACGTTCTGATCAGCAATTGATTAGGCAGCCTTCCGTGGGTAGCGTTCTACACACCCAGCACGCTTATTCCTCTAAATATCTAACTCTCCATAGGTCACACGCTGCAAATGGGGATGGCAAAAAGCAAGATCGGATGCAACCGACTATTTCCTTCACTTCTGATCAGCGATAGCTCCTGATTGCATAATCTTTTAATTGAACTTCATAATGGTAGCAACGATCCCAACAACCAATTGATTATTTCTTCAATTGGATCTATCCACGATCTACTCTTTCACTCAAGTTGGGAGCATTAACACGGGAGAGAGGAATTTGATGTAGTGATCAGTGGCTATTCCACAGAAAGACACCTCAAATCCGTGGCGCGGAAAGAGTCATCCAGCTATTGGGACCGATTCTTAGTGTGCAATCTTGCTCACAAAACTGTGGAAACAAAATAACACTATTTTTCTCACACAAAAAACTCATACCTAAAATGTCTACTCTCTCATGATCCTGGGCATTTCCTTGAGGGAGTTAGCTCCAAACCAGACCAGCTCTGATACCATGATAAAATTGGATGGAGTATACATTGTATAACACACAAAGAAACAAATCTATTACAATTACCATTTTTGTACAATGGATATCTCTAATATATAGAGACTCACTAACCAATGCTAACTATAGCTGATAGAGGTTGAGATAATATCTCAACTATACACCAAATTAGGATAAAATCTCTTATCTATCAACAACTCACAACAAAATAAACACTAACTCTAACAATATATATATATATATATATAACACATCATGATAAATAACTAAAGAGTGTACAACAATGTAATATCATGGTGCAGTCTTATATGTTAGAAGCTTTTGTGAATTGTAATAGGCTTCTAATCAATAGTTATTTTTAGCTAGGTCTTTTTATTCTTATGAATAAATTAAAATCCTTTTATATATTCATATTTATTTAGTTTAATATATATTTTTTTCTAATTAGGTTGATAGGGGTATATATCTTAGAAGAATTTTGGGGTGGACTTAATGAGACAAGTAATGTAGATTGACTCTATAGACATGGACATCGTCTAAAATTCATAATTAAGAATTTCAAAAAAATAAAAATAGCTTAGTTAACATTTGATAATTAAGGTTCATGATTGTTGGAAAAATAAAACTTCAACTTCAAATATTGAATTATTATATACAACTATGAGCTTAATTCAATTGATGATACAATTATTAGCTTAACTTCAACTCGAATAATGACTTTTACTTGAATTTCACTTCCTAATATATTAAGTTTTAAATTAACTATTAGATACACCTATTAGCTTAACTCCAATGATTATACAATTATTAGATTATTATATACAACTATGAGCTTAATTCAATTGATGATACAATTATTAGCTTAACTTCAATAATGAATTTCACTTGAATTGCACTTCCTAATATATTAAGTTTGAAATCAACTATTAGATACATCTATTAGCTTAGCTATTAGATACAACTATTAGTTTAACTCCAATGGTTCTACAGTTAATAGCTTAACTTCAACTTGACTAGATTTTAGAGGGTATAAATTTTTTCTACTCATAATTAACCTCGATTGTAAAAATATCAAAATTTTCTAATATGACCTGCATCTTATTATTAACACAGCCTAAATATGTCACCTTTAACTAGTACTCCATATTTTTGTCATCATCGAGTGAGGCTTGGAATTTCAAATTCCTTTTACTTGTCAAACAAAAATGGATGAGGGTTGTCAATTTTGTATACCTTTCATTTTAAGTTTTTTTATAAAATCACGAAAGTCAAAACTTAAAACTTAAAATAACAGATGATAGAAATCCACAAACTCAACCACTTTGTCAAAACCTCCAAGACAAATGCATGCAAATAGAAGATCTCTTTTAAGTGTTGCATATCTAGTCCTATTAGATTAGGATTGAGTGAATCTTCAATTCTCCATCTTCTAAAATTATTCTTATTGCAAGATGTAACTAAAGATGGCTGAACAAGGATAGGCATTTTATCCCGCAGTTTCCTTTCAAATTCACAGTCTTCCAAGGCGACACGCAGGTCTGCGTGAGCAAAGATATGGCATTTATTCAGATGAAATATGTTGCGGAAACCATGATTTCTATGTTCAAATTGCAGTGCCTAGTTGAGTATTAGTCTATGGGAAATCCAAATCTCATTCACAAATTGATTGTGTGCATGAAGGGTGGTTTTCCTGTTCTTCTTGAAAAGAAGAAGGTTGATTGGTAGCCCTAGTATCCCCATCATAACTTCATTTGGTTCGGTCTTTTTCACTCATAAAATTTCATTTATAAAATAAAGGAGATCCAAATACCATCAATTATACTTTAAGCTTTTAAATCTCATTTATTATTATCCTTGGAAAAATCAAAATATAAATCCCATGTACTTAATAACCAAATTGGGTGATAGTATTTTGAACATCCAAACATAATCCTAACAATACATAAAACCACACATTCTAGTGGTACAATTATGTGTATACCATGTTTCATAACTTAGATAAAACACAAAATCTAGTCATACAACCCTTCAACATTAATGTCATATAACATTCACAATCCTATGTATCATGTAGCATTAATCCATACATTTTTGTAATATACACAAAATTATGTATTCATTCATTTTATTTTAAACTATTATAAAAGAAAAGAAAAGAAAAAAAACATATATTATCAAATAAAATAACTAAACCAAGTCTTTCAAAAAAGTTTTCACACCAATCTTCAATATTAATACCTCCATGAAAACACACACAAAAAAAAAGTTGGTACTTATCTTAAGAAAATAACATTTAATAATAATATAAAATTGAGAAAAAATAAAACCATAAAAAATGAATGTATATTTTTTTTAAATATTTTCACAACAAAATATAAAACATTAACTATGGTATTTGACATGTATATTTTTAAATATAATATTCTCAATTTCTTTAATCCTTCATAGCTTGAATTCAATATTTTACTTAAACAATATATACACTGTTTAATTCCAATAC
This sequence comes from Pseudotsuga menziesii, assembly GCA_001517045.1. Classification (NCBI taxonomy): domain Eukaryota; kingdom Viridiplantae; phylum Streptophyta; class Pinopsida; order Pinales; family Pinaceae; genus Pseudotsuga; species Pseudotsuga menziesii. Next base: position 42,935 of record LPNX011163507.1, on the reverse strand, counting down.
TTGTAAAAATTAAAATAAAACCTATAACTGAATAAAACTATTAACCATATTTTTTTAAATTTAAAGAAATATAAACAAGGTTCAATACAGTGATTTGTACCTTTCAATTTATTTTGAAAGTTATGTTTCACTTTAAACACGATATCATTTTACCAAGTTCGCACTGCTAGGGGATGGACTCGCTTGGATTGCTGCAATTGCTGCTTCCATTCCCAGCACCTTCCATTGGGAAGGTGAGGCTCAGATGGACGATCTGTCTACCTGCCAGCCATTAGATGGGGATTCCAATTGGGACAATGACGTAAGTAATTAAGCCCTATAATTAAAGGTGGATTTGCGCAGGGTGCTTTAGTTGGTCCTTTTTCCAGTAAGACTTATGAGTGAAGTCCTGAACTGTAAATTATTGGATTAATGCAATTCTGATTTTGAAATCCATAACGTTTGGCAGTGCCGGGGCTAGGCGTTGTGATTTTGAAATCCATAACATTTGGCAGTCCAGGGGCTAGGCGTCATCGTTTGGCAGTGCCGGGGCTAGGCGTTGTGATTTTGAAATCCATAACATTTGGCAGTCCAGGGGCTAGGCGTCTGTGAGTCAATATCAGTTCGATTTGGAAGTTTGGCGTTATTTATGATTTTGCAGTTTATTATCCTTCATTCTCCACGAACATAGTAACTAATTACATCTTATGTATTTTCAACAAATTTATAGGTTTGAAGTAGATCTGTTAAAGAAATTCGCCATGAGTTTTACTCCAGAGCACTCAGGTGCAAGGGAAATTTCAGCAGGTAGATATGAGTTTGGATGGGGAGCCTCGCCATGTACAACCATAAGTCCTGCCCAGGTAGATATGAGTTTGGATGGGGAGCCTCGCCATGTACAACCATAAGTCCTGCCCTGATAGCCATTGTTCTAGGCAGCGCTTTACTCGTGGCAAGTTACTACAAGATTTTTGCTAAGTATTGCAAAGCTTCTCGATGGAGACACGTAGGAGTTTGGACTCTGAAGAGAATATACAAATCGATGCTTATTCACTGGAAGGATTCCAATCCAAGACCCAGAAGGCTGGCAGATAATTACTCGATCATATGGCCTGGATGAAGCTGTGATCAGATCCATTCCTCTTTGCAGATTCATAGAAGCTCATAGACAGAGTGGAGTGTGCATTTTGTCTAGTTGAGTTTCAGGAGAATGAGGCTCTCAGGCTTCTTCCCAAATGACAACCATAAAGTTGAACGAGATATGACGGGGAAGACCGCTGTGAAATATTATTAGGTTAATGGGCGAACCAGTATATTTTTTTTCGGAAAGCCTGTTGTCGGATGCCTGCGAGCTATCTCGAAGAGGTTATGCCAGTGGAAGTGACGATGTCAACCATCTGAGAGCTGAGAAGGACAATAGAGTTATCTTCGCTTTCAGTGGCTCTCATGATCCGCATGTCTTTGGATCCACAGCAACCAAATTCGGAGAATGCCAAATTAATCGTTCCGACTGGTTAGACTGGTTACAGAAGTGTGGTAGGCCGCTGGCCTACCCCTCATAAACGTAATTACATATTGAAATAATTTCTGGAAGTTAAGCTTTGCTTCTGTCTTTCTCTCTGCTACCTCCGTGGTGGCTACTGAGTCTGGATTTCAATCTGCTCCAGTAAAAGAAGCATAAGTGGCGTTTCCACCATAAGAAGAGGAAGCAACGGAAAGGGCAAGAGCATAGTCAGTTCGAAAGCGAGATATACAGCCATCAATTGCTGAGCAATCTACTCGCTTAGATAAAATTGAAGAACCAGCTGTCCCAGCAACGAAGGCAGAGGTAATTGGCTGAGTCAAACCATAAAAAACCATCAGGGTATGCCTAGTTTTCTAACGGTGTTTTTTTTCAAAGATCTCTGGTTTTGAAAATCAGAAAATCACCATTTAATTTGTAGAATGGCCGAGAACTTAATTTGGAGGAGAACTTAATTTCTCCAGAACTTAATTTGCAGAATGGCTGAGAACTCTTCTGAGACGACGGGTTTCCACGGAAGCCGTCTCCTGACAATTTGGTAAGGAAGACCTTAAGGAAGCCACGGTCTGTATCCCGCCGGCATGGGAAGAACGGGTCTACCGCCCATGGGAAAAACAGGTCTGCAGGAATTACTGACACGTGGAAGCTGCGCGTGTATGTCTATAGCTAAGCCTGACACATTCCTCCCAGAGTCCCACTCTTCCTCCGTTGCAATTTTGCAAATCGCACCCTGGGCAGTGGCCATTTCAGTTACGTTGGAACATTAATGCCATTTTTCTTGGGCAGCTCCTCATTGGCAATAAACAGACGACGAAAGGAGTAAGCTAGCTGTGGAGCAATCCTCCTTCATTGGATGGAGGAGGAGCAAAGTTAGCTTTGATTTTGATCCTCCTCCGTCCGATGGAGGGAGTTTTGCTCCACAGCTAGCTCACTCCGACGACGAAATCTTAAATAACACCTTCTGTGTAATTATATATATGTTAAAATTTAACGATAAATTATATTTAAAGAAAAACATAATAATGTTATACATTATTTTATTGTTAAAATAACAATTTCAAGATATATATATATAAATGAAAATTTAACGGTAAATTATATTTAAAGAAAAACATAATAATGTTATACATTATTTTATTGTTAAAATAACAATTTCAAGATATATATATATAAATGAAAATTT
>LPNX011163507.1:3400-39715 GCA_001517045.1 Pseudotsuga menziesii | reverse complement strand
TGTGGACATAGATATGAACATATTATTTACAAACAATAGTTTAGGATTGTAGCGGAGATGATTTAATATAGTTTGTTTCATCAATCATGTTTGAAATTTATTATTATATTTATAAATTTTATTAGGAATATTTTATAATAAATCATGTTGTTTTGTTAGGAATCTATTAAAATATTATTTAAAAAATAACATTTGAAATTTAATATTAAAATGTATTTCAATAAAACTGAAAATGTAAATATATATATTTGATTATGTTTAAATTATTAAAATTTATTTATATCATTTTATTTGGTTGGATAAGAATTTTGGTAATTATAATAATTATTATTTTTATATTTTCTTCATTTCGAGAATAGTATGACTTAAGTTTTGGTAATTATATTTAATAAAAAGTTTCGAGGATTATATGTATTATTTAATTATTAAATATTATTGAAAGAAATATTTATAATGGATTTTTTTTATTAAAGTTATTTTTTTTAATTTTAATTTGATGATGATGATTAACTTTTATTTAGACCAACTTTGGTTTATCGGATCTTAAGAAGGAAAATGCTTGGTTTACTTTAAAATCTTGTTCCTGTGCTAAAAAAACTTGCCAAGAAGCTTTCCAAGCTCACTATAGTTTTGACAAGTTAGGAGGTTACAAAGGTTTGTATTTTAGCAAATACTATGAAACATAGATCTAATGTGGGTGTAAGCAAGGCACTCTAAGAGAAAGTGATTTTCATCCTCAACGCTCATAGGCTCACAGAGATGGAAAACCCTTTCCACCCATGGCGTTTTAGGAATAGAACAACGACTTGTTTCGCTATGGAGTTCACGAGAGTTCGTTCTAATCTTGGATATATTAATTTTCTTCCGTGAGCTAGTTACTACTGAGAGATACTTCTGATCCTCCAAGTTAGGATTAATGACCTCCTTATAGTATCTTAATTTTCTCTTAACCGCTAAATTTTCCTCACACAAGAATTTCTGTTTAAACTTAGAAGTAATAATATTTTTGACATTGTCAACGTTCTGCAAAATGTCATTTTCATTAATGCCCCAATGGTTGAACCAAGCCATTGTATCTTTACACCAACACTGCTTGATGCATAGTTGGTTTTGACGAAGTCGTTTCCCATGTTATTTATCTTATGCTTCTACATCAAGTACCTAGTCATAGCAATGCTCTCAATGGGGGAAATACCCACTTCTATGAGGAGAATAGGATAAGGCGCATTGATTTTAATTTTTAGGTTATAAGTTATAAACATGGGGGGTTCACTAGTGAGGGAATATCATATCACGTCCATTCATATTGGGGGTTTGAATATCCCTAAAAATCTCAAAAATATATTGCCTTGTCATTAAGGAGTCAAGGGGGGTATTTTTAATTTGACATAGTAATATAAATATTGGAGGTTATTTTATTTGGGTGGGATGAGGAATAACCTCCAAATCACAGGATGGATTCATACCTTCAAATCGTAGGTTGGATCCATATTAGTCCTAGGTTTTGATAAGGAATAACCTCCAGGCTAGATTCATACCTCCAAATCATGGGATGAATTTATATCAATCCTAACTCCTCCCAAGGAATAACCTCCAAATTTTAGGCTAGATTTATACCTCTAAATATTTTATCTTATAATGTCTTCATTTTTTTAGTATAATTTTTTAGGTGGGGGTTTAGGTGGGTATTGAGATTCAATCAAACCTTGCTCCATGACAATCAATAAAAGTGATAACAATCTTTCTTGACACACTAGAACCAACAAAAGTTAGATCAATATTTCTTGACTAATTATTTATTTCAACCTTTTGTATTCTTCTATTGAGTTATATTTGGAACATTCATAATTGTAATTTCAATTCTTATATGCAAGGCATTTGTCTTAATATTGTATTGGAACTGACATGAACATAGGTGAAAATATAAATCCTTATATACATGCCCTATGTGATATAGTTACCATGAAATGATATCATATAAGTTTCACTTGCGTATGTTTATAACTATTCCATGCTTGAAACTTGACAATGGATATTTTTTCCCTCTTTTGTAAAGATATACAAAACTAGATATAACTCGAAAAAATGTAACTAAATGTTGTGAATTCTCTTGATTGCAAGAATAAATGTAGAGGAAGTGGAGGAAATTCATTGCATATTGTGAATGCCCAAAATCCAAGCTATGCACATGATCATATGGCGTTATTGGAAACTAAGAGGAATTTCTCTATGTTCATTTGGGTTCAAACATCAATGATGTTTGTTTTGATAGGAAGATAGGGAAGTCCATCCACAAAAGGGTTTTAATATTTTTTCATTTTCAAGGAGTTTAATTTATTAAAATTATACAAAACCTGAGTTCTCTATGGCTATACTTGTATTTACATGATATAAAATTGGTAGATTGACAGGATGTGGTGTCAAACATCGATAATTCTCATATTTTCTAAGCATCGCACTGACTATTGGACTATCAATATTTAATGTTATTTGTTACATTGATCTCTTGATTGGGTTTCCTTTTATGCATTTTCATTCCCCATTTCTAATTCATTGGGTCTTCCACCATGCAAGGATACAAATTGATCAACCGATCCTACAATCCTGGTGGAATCTTTATTAACATCATACTATTATTTTATTGAGCATCATGTTTTCTTATACTAAGGTGTGATAGGGTTCCTATTTGTCACAAGTTGATAATATGATATAAAGGGGTTATTAAAAATGGGTTAATGAAAATGGATACCTACAGTATCTGGTGAAACTAGGGGTTTTCTTAATTGGAAAGGTATATTGGGAGGGGGGTTCAACAATACAATTTTAGGAGGAATTTTCCAATATTTCATGAAATTAAGGATATTCTTTAATATCCTATGAATGATCGTGCTATGTAACAAGTTCACTAAGTGAACCCCCCATGGTTATAAACCACTTCTGGATTTACTCTATCTTCCTCCAAGATTCTTTAAAAATGTTGCACCCCCACACTTCACAACCATACAAGATAATAGGGATGACAAGAGTTTCAAATAGGAACTTGTTTTTATCCCACATGACCAGATTGACTGATTTACAGTTATTTTCTAGACCAAAATAAGCTTTCCACCCTCCATTAATCCCTTTTTCAATGTTATAGTTCCAATTGAGCTTGTGATGGATATCAATTCCGAGATACTTGTAAAAAGTCACTTCGTCTAGATTTCTATTATCATAAATAAAATTTGCATAGGCATCTTTCTTAGATTTTATAATCATGATTTTTGTCTTGTTGGTGTTAACAGTCATACCCATGTTAGAGAAAAAATATTTAAGAATTCTTAATTGCTTATCGAGATCAGATGGACACCTTTCCATAAGAACAATATCATCAACATAAAGTAGGAGGATGATAACTATCCTAGCTAAAATTATACCGACGCAACCTGCTTCTTCTAAACATTTTTCTAACTTATCAATGAAAATACCAAAAAGGGTAGGGGAGAGGGGGAAACCTTGTTTAACTCCAATATTACAATTTATATATGTTGTCCACTGCTCATTATTCTTAAACTTGACAATGACCTTTTCGTATAACCTTATTGCAACAGCTCTCAACTCAAAATGAACCTTAAGATCCTCTAGCCTATTCCACAGGTTATTTCTACACACTGTATCGAAATATTTTCTAAAATCCACATAACAAGAAAATAGGCCAGAATTATTATTATGACATTCCTCTGCAATGATCCTAAGTGTAAGGAGGTGGTCTGTGGTTGAATGATACCTTCTAAAACCTACTTGGCCTTTAGCCCGCATACCTTCCATTTCTATCCATCCATTGATCTTCTTTTCTAAGATAATACTATATAACTTAGCTAAGAGACGACTAATAATAATAGTCTGATAGTTAGAGGGGTCATTTTTATCGCCACTTTTGAAAATATGAATAATGAGGCTTTGAGTCCAAGGTGTAGGAAATCTTTGCTGGACCGCTAGATTAAAGAGTTTGTGGATATGCAGGATGAGGACATGCCCTCCAATTTTTAAGATTTCCACTTGGTAGCCTTCAATGTCTTTGGATTTTCTATTTGATAAACGCTTAACCCCAAAATATGTGTTTTCTAATGAGAAAAATTCTTTCGTTATAAGAAGGGTTTGAATTTTTTCTAGTATCCAAGGATTCATAAAGCATTTTAAGATAGAAATTCCAATATTCTAAAGCAATTTTATTTTCTTTTGTTTTGCGACTCTAGAATTTGCCTCCATAATTTCTTAGGAGCCACCTTGGAGAGGTGTAGGAGATTTTCCTGCCTTTTACTTAGATAATTTCTTTTTTCTTTTTCTTTTAATTAAGGCTTTGTAGTGATTTATCTTGTCCAGTTTTATCGAATATGTAGTAGTTTGCTTAATTTTTTTTCTCCCATCTTTACACTCTTGATCATACCGGGGTTGGTTCTACTTTTGCATTTTAGTCGAGACTTCAATAGAGAACTTGGATGATGAGAGGGTTGCAGCAAAATTATGGTAGAGATTTTCTATATTCTCCATGCTAGATAAAGGAACCAATCCATTTTTTATATTATGGAGAAAAATGTCAGCTTTATTTTTATCGAAGATCAGGTGCGTTTGGCAATGATAGTTTTCCTCCTTGGGATCACTATACATGGAAATATTGAGAGTTATAATTAAAGTTCTATGATCAGAGCCAGGCTCATGGTCATTGAATATGTTGAAATCTATTATTTTGTTGTATATAAGGATATCATATATAACATAATCTACCACACTACTTCCAAGCCCTGGGTATAAGCCATCTGGCTAGAGTTTAGACATTTTGTGAGACCGTTGAAAATGATAAGATCTTGAGCACTACAAAATTTTCCCAACTCAGACCCTAATAAATTTTCACTTAGATATTCAAAACTCCTTTTGTACCTGTTATCTAGCTCAAGGTCTTCGCCTAACGAAAGAAGATTAGGGTTGGAACTTGGAATAGTTGCTTAAAATAATAACTTAGTTACTGGAAGTTTGAGCATTGAAGTCACCCATCAAAATTATATTTCCTTCTCTCCTTAAACAAGAAATGTCGTGTTCTAAATGATCATAAGGACAATTTTTACTAAATTTGTTTTTTTTTTTAGAATTTGGAATTAATAGGGGAAAAATAACAAATGATTATGTACGTTTTTCATCATTAATGTATGTGATCTCTATCCAAATAAATTGGTTGTAAGGGTCCTTATTATAAAACCTAACATGTTGGGATATGTTCTTCTTAATGTAACAAACTATACCCCCAATTCCTTTATGACATGAACGTTTATTCCATATTTACCATAGGACATATCTGTTTATATCAGGGACCTTCGACTCCTTGTGTTCCCAAGTTTCAACCAATAGTATAATATCAATTTCGCTTAGGATCCAACTTAACTTAGGGCCTTTGGTCCATGGAAATCCTCGACAGTTCCAGGATAAGATCCGGAGTGTATCAAATTGCTATTTATTACTATCCTTTTGGTTTAGATATCTCTAATAAAATCTTTCTTGTTTCTAATTAATGCCCATTTTCCCTCCTTCCTAGATTCTCTTACCTTTTGGACCTCATTTATTAATTTGGCGTGATCCTCTAGAATGAGGTCTTCATTTATATATATACGTGAGCCTTTTAAACTTGATGTCTTACTAATTATGTTGTATTTTTGTTCTGTAGATCTATCCTTAACACGTATTAGCCTTTCTATATTCTCAATTATTTTTCCAACTTGTTTGCTTCTATGAGACTGATAGTTTCAATTTTTAACCTATTGTAAAATTTTGTCCTGACAATGGCTAACATATCCTCTTCTTCCTCCTCTTTTAAACAAAAAAATATGAGGTTTAAATCTCTTTTGTTACATTCATGGTCTAAGGATATGAGCTTATTTATTTATTCTTTAATGGCTTTGATATCTATTTTACCTTCTATATTATTTAGGGTTCTAGGTTGTGGTTAACTTTTTTCTCTAACTCTTTAATCCTATCCTTTAACTTAATATTTTCCATTGTATCTGCCTTTCCCTGTTCTGGTGTTTTTTGAATTTCCATTGCATGAAGTCTAGTCTCCATTATCTCTACCTTGTTCTCAATTTTTTCTATCTTATCGTCTAATTGTTTTTGGATCTCTTCTTGAAAATATGTCAATTTATTATGGAGCATGGATTTTAACTCTATATGGAGTTTATCTTCTCTTTCTTCCCTATGTTTCTCTAGGGATTCTGTATATTCATAAAGTTTAGCCTCTCCTTTTTCCCTATGTTTCTCTACTGACTCCATAAAATCATAAAGGTTTTGTAGGGTAAGTGTGCTAGGTCTTCCTTTAATAGTTTTTGGAACATGCGGTGAATTACTCATGTTTATGTAAATTAGGTGTAAAAATGTATATAGAAAAAACTAAAACTAAAAATATAAAACTAAATAAAAAATTAAACTAAATTAAAAAAGGAGAGAGGGAAGGAAAGTATGCACCTAATTTAGAGCATCAAATAAATGACAAAGATTCCCTAGCTGTGGGAGTGGAGTGCACATAAATTTTACTGAAGGTTTTCATGACAGAGATTCACCGAGGGTTTTCACCTCATATTTTCACCTTTTATCGAAGGTTCTTTTACCAAAGGTTTCACCGCATAATGTCCAAAAATTTAAACTAAAACTAAAAAATAAAAAATAAAAAAAATGGAGAGAGGAGAACTTATGCACCTAACTTTGAGCCCCCAAATGAAGATGCCCTAGCTATAGGAGTGGAGTTCCTAGAAACTTTAGGGAAGGTTTTCACCGCAGATATTCATGAGGGTTTTCACCGTAGAGCTTCACCAAGGGTCTTTACAGAGGTTTTTCACCGCATAAGAGTGTAATGGCTAAAGATTAGAAGTGGAGTCTTAGGAATAGACCAACGCCCTTTTTCGCTATGGAGTTCTTCAGAGTTCATTCTAATCTTGGATATATTAATTTTCTTTCGCGAGCTAGTTACTACCGAGAGATACTTCTGATCCTCCAAGTTAGGATTAATGACCTTCTTATAATATCTTGATTTTCTCTTAACCGCTAAATTTTCCTCACAACAGAATTTCTCTTTAAACTTAGAAGTAATAATGTTTTTGAAATTGTCAATGTTCTACAAAATGTCGTTTTCATTAATGCCCCAATGGTTTAACCAAGCCACGGTATCTTTACACCAACAGTGCTTGAGGCGTAGTTGGTTTTGACTTTAGTTTAAATCAATTTTAGAAAGTCTCTCGTTTCCCCTGTTATTTATCTTATGCGTGTACATCAGGTACCTAGTCATAGCAATGCTCTCGATGGGGGAAAGACCCACTTCTATGAGGAGAATAGGATAAGGTGTAATGCTTTTAATTTTGAGGTCATAAGTTATAAACCGCTTTTGGATTTTCTCTATCTTCCTCCAAGATTATCTAGAAATGTTTTACCTTATACTTTACAACCATACAAGATAACAAGGATGACAAGAGTTTCAAATATGAACTTCTTTTTATCCCACATGACTAGATTGACTGATTTACAGTTATTTTCAAGACCAAAACAGGCTTTCCACCCTCCATTAATCCTTTTCTCAATGTTATAGTTCCAATTGAGCTTGTAATGAATATCAATTTCAAGATATTTATGTAATGAATATATGCGCTTTATATATATAACATAATTAAATATAATTTTAAACATTGTAATAAACTTATATATATATATAAAATGAATTTTCTTTTAAAGATTTTATTATTATTATTATTTTACTTTTAATTTATTTATATAATAAATACAAATTATATAAAGCATAATAAAATATAATTTTAAACATGGTAATATATATATGATTTTTTTTTTTTACTTTATTGTTATTATTTTTTTAAAATTTTAATTAATTTATGTGATGAATACAAATTTGAGTTAGTGAAGGATAACACAATTTAGATTTTAGATTTTGTTCATTACACATGGTTTGCATAAATAAATTTATTTGATTTCTTCTAGAAAAAAATGATATTTTTTTGGAGAAAAGTTTTTAAAGTAGAGATTAAACTTCTCTCGAAACATTAAGATTGATCTCTTTGAAAAAGTAAACCCCTTCTTTACATATAAATTATAATTAACATAAAAAAATTTCATTTTATAAATTTTATGAAGTTAATTTTTTTCCTCATATTCAAGAAACCCAATTTTAAAAATACGTTTGGTTAGAATGATAATTGAGAACAAAGTCATTACAACTCTAGCTACATGGTTTGACATTTTTTTATTGCATTGCAAACATTTATGATCTCTTTGAAAAAGTAAACCCCTTCATTTACATATAAATTATAATTAACATAAAAAAATTCATTTTAAAAATTTTATGAAGTTAATTTTTTTCCTCATATTCAAGAAACCCAATTTTAAAAATATCTTTGGTTAGAATGATAATTGAGAACAAAGTCATTACAACTCTAGCTACATGGTTTGACTTTTTTTTATTGCATTGCAAACATTTACATTGTAAATTTCAATGTTAAAGACTTGATTAGTGAATGCATAAGAATCTAAGTGGTAGACTCCTTCAGGACAAAGGCATGGGGAAGGGAATAACACTTTGAGAGACTATTGAGTAGAGAAGAGGTGACTTCATTGTGTTGTATGGGACACTAGAAGAAAGTGCCATAGCTCTTTTAAATAATGGAAGAGAGCCTTCAAAGATTTGTAGTGAGAATATTGGCTTGTCATGAGAGTAATGTGTTGGGTTGAGTGATTTGAGAGCCTTTTAAGAGGTTCCTTTACCTTGGATGTGTTATATCTAGATTCTTGCATTTGCGTGGAAATGATCCAATAGTTAGTTTTGTGGGGCATGGATTTATTTGTAGAAAAACATTTATGGTTATCTTCTTTATGGAATGTTTTTTTTTGTTTTTCTAATGCATTGAGTTTAATTGGTAACAAAAGAATTCATAATAGGCATTACTAATTTTGCTGTTGTTTTATATATGTGTATGAATTCTATATTGCATGGTTGTTAGAGGTTAAATTAGAGAAAAATTGAGGTCTAAAATGGGCCTTATACGAAAGCGTGCATGGATGAATAGGATTGTTTTTTATTAAAAATATTTTGAGCTAAATTTCTTCAACCAATAGAATTTCATTAATGTTGGTCAACCATTATGGTTGAGTTGGCAATTTAGAAGTCAATAATTCTTATGTGTCATATTTTTATTGGATATAGCTAACTCCATATGAAACTCGTAATGGTTAAGCTTGTGAAAAATTCATCTTGAAATACAATAGATATATTTGAAATAATAAATATATATATTTTTATATTATCATTGCTTCCAACTCCTTTAACACATAAATTTCATATTAATTAAAATGATACTGGAACCTTTTTAAATACTATAAACATTTATACATTTAATCTTAAAAAAAACATTAATTTTAAAAAACGTTATTTTAAAATACTAACTTCTTTTTATTTTTTAAATATATTTAAATATTACATTCTTCAATAATTAAATTAAAATTTTAGTAATATAAAATACAAATTTATATTATTATTTAAAAATGTATTATTAGAAAAAATCTAATAATATTTAAAATCTAAATATACATAATTACAATATTGTAAAGTGATTAAAATATTTAAATACTAATGTAAAAATAAATAAAAAATTATTATTTTTAATATTACTAAATAATATCTAATAAATCTTATATAAAAATTAAAATAATAAAAATACAAAAATTTACCATATTTTCATCAATATTTGACCTAAATTCAACTATTCCCACCAAAATTCGGGATCACACCAGAGACATTTTCAGAAGCCAAAGTATTTTGACTTTGCGGAGTTGTAGAGAACCTTCGCAAGAAAGTCGCGGAGTTGGAATTACAAGTGAAACCCAGTACACCTCCAGAGGTACTAGAAGAGAGAAGAAAAGCATCAACTGAGGCTGCGACGAGAATCGAATAGGCAGAGGCACTTTGCGCCAAAGCGGTCGAGCAAGTTTCCCAGTCATGGGAAGCTTTGATCGACGATGAAGAATTAGAACAAGTAACATAGCAGTTGCGTACTGCTGAGGCAGAAGTTAACTGACTAAAGAATAAGGTAAAGAAGTTATTGATAGTATAAGAAATGGCCAAGGCTTTCGACATGAAGAAGCTACAACACCAGGTCGTAAAAATGCAACACAACAACAAAAGAGAATCAACAAGGTCACATAATTGCAAGTAGAGGTAGATAAAGTTACATGTACATGGTAAAGTGCGATGAGCATTAGGGTCAACCAGACTGACAACTTCAGAACATATCACTTCCGAACTTGTTGAGAACTTGAAGAAGGCAGAAGCAAAAGTGCGACAGGAAACTGAACAGGTAGTGAAAATATTTTCAAAGAAAAGTCGCACTAATGGAGGTTTCAGACTAATGTTGCTTGGGACGAGCCATAAGTGAGTGTTGGGGGCCTGTTAGCCCTATGAAAATTTAGACATAATTCAACCAAAATTTTGTTCGAGAAGATGAATATTTGGGTTGTAAGATGAGCAAAATTTGTTACGTAAGGAGCTACAACATAGGGAGCTTCGATAAGAGAAATCGTGACAAAAGGAACCACGACAGATGATGAATAAAGCAGTAAAAAAGCAAAGTTAGACTAATTTTGGAAAGAGTTAGTTAGACTAAAAGATTTCTTTTAGTAATAAATATTTATTTTATTTTTGGTCGACAGTGCCTATTTTCATATGTAACTATATGTATTGAAATAGAAAAAAATCTTGTCGACTGATAGTTGTGAGTCATTTAACGGTTTATTCAAGAATTATAAAGGCAGAAAATATTATAAAAACATGAACCCAAGATGTGTGTGGGTTGGTTTTTGGTCGAGGATAGAGAGATTTGTTTAGTGAGAGAATCGATCTAGGTTGTGCGCGGATCGAAGATTCAGAGAAGAAGAGAAGAAATACATAGATCAAAACCAGAGTGAATGAGATGAGAGAAGTATGTAACAATTGTAAAGAATATATAAAGAAGAGTCTACAAGCTGAGTGCATAGAGAAAATATGATAACCTATTTCTCATGCCAGATGAAGAGCACCTTTGCGGTTTTTCCCGGATGGGTTTCCATATTACATCTTGTATCTGTGTATATTTGATATTTATGTTTATGTCAAATGCATGTCTGTTTTGAATTATTTGAATATGTTGCACAACCTTTGTTATGAATATTCTCATATATATTTATATGTGTTGCACAACTAATAGACTAGATCTATGCTAAATGCTTAATGTTAAATACTACAATATGTGTCGACGGACTAGTAGATAGATATCTTGAATGAATAAATAAGAAAGAAAATATAATTCTTGATTTCAATTGAGTGATTTGACAAGTACTACAAGGGTGAAATTACCCACATAACTACAGAAACCTGGTTCTGGAAGTTCCCATAAGATATATTGGGTGAGACTTCATTTGCATCGCAGGTGTTACTGATAGAGTCCTTCTCTGTCGGGTTGATATCTTGGGCTTTTTTTATGAACGAGGAATTTGAACCTAGGTTGACCGAAAGTATGCCAACAATGGATAACTATACCATTGGTTCATTAATTCTCCTGTGCTTGAACCATCATTATAGGAGACCTAAACTATCATTGGTTGTACCACCATTACCAAAACCATGGATTGAAGCCATAGCGAGAATTGAGGATTGGGAAGTTGTAGCGGGAATATCAATTCCTACTTGTGTATTGGTATCCCTAGCTTGGCGGTTGCTTTGTCAAATAAAGATATGGCTTAACAGAGCCTATGGATGGGAGGAACATCCTTGGTTTGCAATTAGTTAGCTATATTTCCATATAAGTTCCATATGTATATAAATGAATGGTATTTATTTCTGATTGTATTAATTACTATCATCACATGAATTATGGAACCAAATTAATGGAAATGTGAATGCACTCTTATGGGAAATAATCGACATAGATTTCATATATGTTTATGAGGGATTATACACAGATATTTTTGATATAAATATTTAATTGAAATCAATAAAAAAACGAAACTGCATATTAGAGGAAAATTGAATCAACATATTTAATATCTCATAGCCCCCAATTAACCATGAGGTCATTGGGTACATGACAAATTGGTAGCGATCCTAGGTTGAAACATTGGGATTGCATGGGATGAATTTGAATTTTACAGGAAGGATTATAGGTTACAAAGGAAGTGTACATGACATAAATTACATGAGAAAATATTTGGAAGAATCATGTATAATCCCTCCATTGTGGAATTTAGAGTAGTAACTAAATTACTGAATGGGTTTTCAAATGATTGGAATGAATTCAGAGAGCAGCGGTGGAAAAATTTATGTCTCAGTAAAAAAATTGGGAAAGTTACCATTTGCAAATTAACTGTTTGATGTAATGTGACTATGAAATTCGTGATATTAAAATGCCAGATATTGCTATCAGATTCCACATGCAGATTGGTAATGTAAAAAATGTAATGGAATAATACAAGTTTGAAAAATATTGATAAATATTTGGGTGAAGTTCAAATTAGTGCCAAGATTATAGTTTATGTTACTAGAGAGAGAAATATGCAATCATGGGTATTAATGGAAATATTTCCAAAAGGAGGGGAATCTAGGTGTACTAGTGCTATATTGTCCAAGTCTGATATTCATGTGGACACTTATTGCTAGAGATATGTTGAGGGTAACCTTATTTATAACCTCACAAGTATATAGTTTGAACATTAAGTGACCATGAAAACAAAATGAAGTTTGGGAAAAAATTGATGTGGGTTATACCTATTCCACGTAGGAAAATGTACAACCATTGATGTGGACCGACCATGTGTGTCAAGGTTACATGGATATCGATTATATGGTTCCTCCATGTGGATTCAGTGTACATGTGGAAGCTAGAAAGGATCGCATGCATGGGTGGCATTAGTGTAGAAAAGATACAGGTATGGTTTATGTCGTGAGTATTGAATTTTGTAGAAATATGTTGAGATTTTATTTTAATATTTCATTGTGGAAATACATAGCACTTGAAATCAATGAACCATTCATACACATAATCATTCACATATAATGCAGGATTCACCCTACGGAAAACCATCAAAACAATGAGGATTAAAAACCTCAAAAAATATTCTTAGTATGATAATGATAGATAACATAGAACATATTTTACAACTGTAGATTGATTTCAAAACCCTAGGTGCAAGATAAGAGAGAATCCAAACACCCTAGGTGTTATCACTGAACAATAGAGAATAGAGATCAAATA
Organism: Pseudotsuga menziesii; assembly: GCA_001517045.1. Taxonomy (NCBI): domain Eukaryota; kingdom Viridiplantae; phylum Streptophyta; class Pinopsida; order Pinales; family Pinaceae; genus Pseudotsuga; species Pseudotsuga menziesii. The sequence continues at coordinate 26,411 of LPNX011163507.1, read as the reverse complement.
GATGAACTTTACATTGTTTCCAACACATTAATAACTTTCCAAATTCAATGTCATGCAAGATGTAGTGAATCACTTCATGGGGAGTTAGGCTCTCATTCAAAATCTAGCAAATTCCTTCTTTGAAGAATAGTTATGCTCCTCAGTTTCTTCAATCCTACATACATAATTCATAATGGCTTTCATATTTGACATTATATTCATGCTCTACTGAATTCAAGAAGAACTCACCTTCTAACTAAATGTTAGATCACTTAGTTAGGATAGTAACTCTAGTGTCATCATGAAATTTTTGTAACTCAAGTGTTATAAAATTTTCTCTTAGAAAATCCCAATCTAGAGAGAATCCCAATATCTGAGGATAACTTTCAATCCTTGAATACGAAGCCCTCATGGATTACTTAAGCCCATATAATGGTTTATTTAGATTTCATACATGAGATTTCTTCCCAAACCCCTATATGTAAACCTCTTACTCAACCTCACCATTGAGGAAGGTAGTCTTCACATCCATTTGGTGAAATTTCCATCCTATAACAGATGCAAGTGAGATCATAGCTTGAATATTGGTTTCCCTGGCCACAAGAGTGAATGTCTCATCATAGTTGATGCCTTATTTCTGTGAGAAACCATAGAGAACAAATCAAGCTTTATATTTTTCAATATTGCCATCAACAACATGCTTGATATTATAAATCCATATGGAAGTTACTATGGACTTCCCTTTAGTTTTAGGAGAAACTTCCCAAACATAATTCTTCACAATCAATTCGAATTCCATTACCATAGAATCTTTCCATACTTGCCTCTTAGCAACTTCTTGATAGGTGGAAAGTTCTAAATCATCTATGTGACTCAATTGTGCAACATACCTTGAATATGTTTCATGCCTCTTTCACTCTCTATATGATCCTAATGGTGATCCCTGCATTTCTACATCTTTTAGAATGTCTCGAAACCATGCATATCTCCTCTTAGCGAGAGGTTCATCAAGTGATCTTTCAACTAGTTCTACTGGTTATTCAGGAAATAACAAATTTGAGGACTCTTTTGTCTTCTCCCTCTCTACATTTGAATGGGAAGAACCAGAATCTGGATCCTCCATCATGGGGGAATCATGCTCCTCCATGTATGAATCACATTGATTCTCTTTAGAGTGATTGAATGCATCCTCTTCATTGAATGTCACATCTCTGTTGACTATAATGTGTCTTTCACCTGGTACATAGATTATGTAGGATTTGGATTATTTGCTATAACCAAAATAGGTCCATTTCGTTCTGGATGGATCCATCTTTGTCCTCTTCTATTTTGAAAACCTCACTCTATTGAGAGTTGTATTGAACACTTAGCTATCATCTTATCCCTTTAGAAAAAATCTCACCATTCTTCTCTTATAGGCCATAACATATGGTCTTTCCTACAAGTCAAATTCAATCAAGTGATTAGAAACCTTTCATAATCCAATCATTTCAATGCAATGACAAATATTCATGCAATTTATGCAAAATTTTAACAAATACTTCAACACAAACTCTATCCATATCTCATGGATGTTATGCTACACTATAGGCTACTCACTTAATCATAACATGTACTATATGACTTTTACTATTTGTCAATAAAAGAAAAACCATAACAAATTCTAATTCTAGGAACATAGATATGCATCTAATTGTAATGAAGAATATATTCAAAAACATTTAGATATGATTCATAAGAGAAATCGATAGTAAAATACAAACACTTATCTTTTATTTTTTTTGTGGGCTCCCTCTTGATCACATCCTTGCGAAAATTAATGTATTCCCTAGATATTCATACATCACTGGTGACAATATCCTCATCTTGAGATCATGTAATCATTGTTGCACTAAAGGAAAAACTCTTTTCATTGATCATCATCTTCTGCATCGGATGAATTCTTGCTTGTAGGTTCATCTTCTGTACAATTAGAAGCATGAAAATTACCCTTTAACGTTTCTCTTTTCTTTTCCTAGCATTCACTTGCATAATGGATTTTCTTGTTGCAGTTGTAGCATTTGATATTTGTTGTCTACCTTCTCCTTTGGATGAGAAAACTTCTTCTCAGAGAAGTGTTTATTTCCTCTCTTTATCCTTTTTGTAAGAGGAAGGTTTTCTTCATTGGAGGAATCAATATTGTTGTGGATTCGCCCTTCCCCTTGGAGGTAGTCATGCCACAACCTATCAAATTTAGGTTGCAACTGTCAACCATTAATAACAACCAAGAATGTCTCCCATGCAGATGAGAGACCATCAACAATGGTTTGAATGATACCACCACCATCCACCATTGTTCCAATGCTAGTAATTTGATATCTTATTTGAGAGATATTTGTAAATAAAAAAGCCACAACCTCATCTTCTCCATCTTTATATTTCGAAGATCTTAATTCATTGCTCTCTTTTTACTCATATCCTTCTTCTCATGGAGACTTGTTAAAGTATCAAATCATTCATTTGTGGTATTCAAAGGAGTAATAAACAACACCAATTTGTCCTTCACTGAATCATAGATTATCCACTTGGCTTTGGATTGGTTCTTCATGAAGGTAGTGCGCAATGTATCGGTAGTAGGATCCTCCACTACATTGGATATGTAACCATCTAAGTCATGCTCTTTTAGGATGTTCATAATTCAATCCTTCCAAGTGTTGAAGTTTGAGGTACCTTCAAGACGGTCTTCTGATCTTACGAAGATTGATGCCATTATTCTTAAAGTATTGTTGTTATGGAAAGTGTTCCTATGGTTTGGGTGAGGCCATCAACATACTAGGGCTACATACATACATATAGGATTCTACAAGTACAAATTTAAGCAAAAGTTCAAGTGTTAGGAGGGTGTGGACCTTACAAAACAAAGGTTGATCTAATCCTTTCCTTGAGTCATCCTCTTGATTTCTAATCAAGGAATTTGCAAAACCACTTCAAACCTTCCTCAAACCAACTTGACTACATATAAAACATTGATATTCAAAGGAACCTGAAACCTTGATCTCATACACATCAACATATAATAAAAAAATGAAACACACACTGATTTGGAAAGGGAATAATTTCAAGCCTTTATTAATCAATGAAACGAGTACAAAAATGTACCTTCTCATCATTCAAGGCACCTCGTGAAACCTTCAATCTGGATCACCTACTTCTCTCCTCCAAGAATCCCAATCTCCCAGCTCTGCAACAATGGTAGGTGGCAACTAGGGAATATGTAAGGGGGATGAGAGTCCAAATTTTCCTAGCATAACTACTAAAGGATAAGTCCTCTTCATGGTACCCTCTCCCTCTCTTATATATAAAATTGACGAGATAGGGTCGAGGAGGAAGCAGTTACAACCGAGGAGGCAGTTCCAAAACCACCCAATTTCAAGTTTTTTTACATTTTTGAGAATTTTTTTAGATACATGCTAGTGGAACACTAGAAACCAGTGTGTGCAAAGGCAAAAACCCTAGTGGAACACTAGCAACAAACGTTTTTGGGAGAAAATGTCATTTTTAAGGGTTTCTAGGGGTTTTCAGGAGGTGATTTGGTCTGCAAACTTGTTCATCAGTTTCTTAAGTATCTAATGAGCCAAGAAAGAGGTAATGGAATTCTACAAAAGTCCCAAACATGGATATTCCATCCATTAAATTTCCTCTCGTTAAGCCCTAATAAGTTCATGTAGTGTCATCATGCAAGTGTCATCATGGGACCAAAACATGTAAGTGTCGTCACGGACAAAGAAGTGCTAATTTTGGCTATAACAAATTCCCCCTAATGTATGAGGTCAAAGACTAATACAATGGTGGAAATACATTATAAATAAAGAATGGTTGGGTCATGGATTCTGTAACACCCCGGTTTTGACCCCGTTGCATTAAATGTACATGATGTATATATTGTAATGAATCATGGTGTGGAGCTAAAGGCAAAAGCCCCACCATCGATTTAGTTGTGTTATGTTTTGGTGAATGAAATCGTTGCCGATGGTTTATCATGGTATACGGTATATATTAAGTTGTGGCATCATGTAAAAATGCACTCTAATTAAATAACCCAACCAACTATGTTCACGGCAACTAAATTGAGAAGGGGCATGATTTTCCCAAGGATAAGGGGGGGAATTATTAAACTTTGAACCTATGGGGAAAAGCCATGTGTCAGCAGTTAAACCCTTTTAACTTGCTCACCTTCCCTTGTCTTATCCAAATACCACCATTAAAAGTTCTATTGTTAGTTGGGGCAGTTATGGCTGGGGAGTGGAGTGTGGCAGGACTGTCAGTCCTTGCCCACACGCACACTCCACCAGCAGGTTGACCCTCACGTAGGCAGGGAAATCACTAGTGATTCCTTCCATTCTGGCTCATCCTCATGTGTGTATTGGGATTCAATATCATTTTCCCTCATGCAGGCAGACTCTCCATTCTCTCCACTACCCCCATCTCTCCATTGTCGGTTCATCCTCACGCAAGGAAAAACATCCTGCATCTCACGCAGAGGATTCTTTTCTGTTTTGGCCTCATGCAGCTAGGAGAGGGAGTCGTTTTCGACTATCATTCATGTTTTCCACGGAGTGGTATCAGGTGTGTTTTGCATCCGAATTTTGAGGTCTGGTGTAAATTTCTCTCACGCACAGGTTGGGAGGTGGATTTTCCTTTCCCATTGTGATCTATGTAAGTCTTCCTGATGGCTTCATTGTCCAAGATGGACTGTTGTTTTCCCCACGTTGTGAGCTGTGTTTGCTGATACGTTTTGGGACTATTGTAAGTTGCTTGGGAGTCGTTTTGGCCACGATAGGGCCAAGAATGACTCAGGAGTCGTTTTCCCTGTCTAAGCTAGGATTGTTGGTTGATTGCATGCGTGTAATGGTTGGTCTTCAGATTGTGTTGGGAGTAGGGATGAGGGCTTGGTTTGCTTGATAAACCTGGTGTGTTTGGAACCACACAGACAGAGCTATAGGGATGGCTTTCTTCTCCACAAACCCTAAATAGCACTGGAAGGGAAGTCAGGGCCTGAGGGACTGTGTAGTAGAGAAGGGACTAATTCCTTATGTTGGGTATGTGTGGGTGTCTTAGAAGTCAGGCTAGTTCTAGTGTAGGTGTTCCTAGCTCTGTAATGGGCTCACCAGCTTAGTATTTATCCTTTCCCATCTCCTGGATGGCCTGATAAACCTGACCATGTTGGCTTGGTTGTCTTGTTGATGGCCTAATAAACCCAACTATGTTAGCTTGGCTCTGTTTTTTGTATCCTTGGCTATGTGTAAGCCTTCTTGTTCCTTATTCCTTGGGGAACCATGCCCAACTCGGGGTTGGCAGCGTTGCTAAGAGATTAAGGAGCATGCTGGCCTATGGTTGGGTGGAACGTTGCAGCGACGTAGCTGGTTGCAGGACTATTTCTTCATAAGATAAGTAATCTTGTCTATTTTACTTCTGCAATCACATTTACTATTAATGAATATGATGAACATGTTGAATTCTTGTATGAACGCGTGTTTGCTTCCACTGTATGATAAATAATTATGTATGCATGTTCTAGTTCAAAGCATTTTGTTTCAACATTTTTTGTACATACATGTTCATGGGGCGGTTTCCTAGATGGTTAATGTCTTGGTAGCATCCTCTACACCAGTCGGAGGTTCAGGGACGCTACAGATTCGAAGAAATTGGAGAAACCAAGATAGTAGGCTCAAATGAAGGTACCTAAAAGAAATTAAAAATGTCAAACAATCTGATCTCTGTGGCATACATGTCTATGTACAAATTACCGTTAGAAAGATACGAGGTGGATCCAACATGTGTATAACTAATGTAACTATCATGGCCAAGAAGTATGCAAAAAGGTTTCATATAAAATATAAAGGAGTCATGGCCACAAATGAACAGTGTGGATCCATCCTCAATAATTGATCATAGCCACAATAACATAATGTGGATATATGTATCAATAGATTTCATACGAGGTGTGACAAGGCCTTGCACAACTCAGGAAATAATAGAATATGATGATTCTACTATTGGACCAAGGTATTCAATCCAAACCGCTAAAAGGTATGAATCCAGACCATGTGAATATAGGAGATGAAGTCGAACATGGAGGAAACTGTTTGATTGCCGGTCATTGAGGAAAACCCTTAACAAATGTGAGGGAACCCACCAATAATGAAAATGGTACCCCATATACCTAGTACATTCTAACATGTGTGAATAAATGGTCCTAAATTTGAACACCTGAAGAATCCATAGAGTTGGAGACATTAAGGTATTCCCTCTACCCAATAGTGAGGGAAATTGTTATTGATGACTGCAATCCCCAAGTTATTGTCATGAACTATAAATCTCATTCCCAGCGCAAGATGAGTTGAATTCGATAGGAAGGGACCCATTGGAAGGAAGGCATTAAGGAATCCTCCATCATCCAACATGAGGAAAATAAAGGATTGATTTGATTTGGAGTTGCGACAAAGTTTTGAAAAATAGACTGCTGAAGGCATGATGTAACGGATTGATACCAGGGGATGTCTGACACATAAGTTAAGGTAAATTGTAGAATGGACAACATAGGATTTATCCTTGAAAAGTGAACATGACACAATAATGATTCAGACAATTTTTGGACATAAATGGACTAATGATACAAATATAAAATATAGAAGAAATTAACAGATTATTCATATGATTGGAAGAGTAACTAACCAGAGGATTAATAAATCTAATATGAGGCTTAATCATAAGGCCAAAAACTAGAACCAAATTGTTGATAGAATCAAATTGGTGCTCTGTTCAAGGATGACAAGACTTGTTGCCTTATATAAAACATTTCCATGCTTCCCTTCCCTTTCTCTTTTTTTTTAATACCCTTCTTGTATAAGTTTAATGAGTCGAAGAAAACAACCCTCGAGACCTTCTTCATTTTTTAAGCAATCTTGAAGAAGAGAGATAAGAATGTGTTATGGTCCATACAGTGTTCTTGAGAATATTGGAGAAAAATATTTCAAGATCAACATTTATTCATACCTAGGTTTGCATCCAGTCTTTAGTGTGATCTACTTCGACCATATCATGCACCGTTTCTAGAACATCTAGACTTGCAGACAATAGAACCTGAAGACATACATCCATATGTTCAAGGGCCTCTTCCTTGTGACCATCTTGTGACACAATCATGGGATGAAGAGTATGCCATACAAGGATGCAAGAAATTCCCTTGTTTCAGGTAGCTAAAGTAGGACAACTCCGAACCTAAGGAAATTTGTTTCTGGTTGATGAACTAACCAATAAGTTTCCTCATGTGCATGAGAAAGAAATGGGGACCATTTCTTCTTAAGGAGGAAGGAATTATCCATCTAGGAAGTCAATTGGCTTGCTCAACTAGTTGGCCTAGTCCTAGTCGACTTCTCACATCACTTGTTGAAGATGATGGCCAAAAACTATCCGAACTAACCACAACATAACTCATCCAAGATGGAAAACTCCAACATGATCTATTGACACCGACCACTTCACACCAGCAATATCGACTTCGATGGATTGTCGCTCTATCTACTAGTTGACTATGATGATTACACTTCTTCTACCATTACAACTTCTCTTTTAACTGAATGTAGCGGGAAGGCACACAAGCATTCTCAACACTTTATATAAAATTGTACATTAATGTATTATGGAGGAGGTGATGCATGCAACATAGTACACATAGAATTAATAGAAGAACTTTGTTCCAAATTCTTGTATTTTTTCTTTAAACATATTCTTATTGCCATATTGCTTTGATTTTTCTACATATTCTAAATTGATTCTTCCATAATAGAACTCAAATCGTTCATTCGAACCTATTGTCCCTCGTCAAACTCCTGGGAAATGTGGATCATTCTATTTCTTCAATACTACATACACAATGTGTAATTCATTTCATCTTTGACATTATATTCATGCTCTAGTGACTTTAGGATGAACTTGCCTTCTAACTGACTAATAGACCACTCAGTTATGATGCTAACTCAAGTGTCATCATGCAAGTGTCATAACTCAAGTGTTATAAATTAAGTCTCATTTTTTTAACTTAAGTGTCATCTTTTAGTTTAATTAGACTGCCATCTTTTAGTTTAACTAAAATGTCATCATGCAAAACACTTTAGTTAACTAGTTCTTCTTTATTAACACTTTAGTTAACTCCTCTTAACTAAAATCATGTTGATTGATTTACTGAAGTGACCATAGTGAGTTGTTCTTTAATTAACCAAGGAAGACATTGCTAATGTCACATATGATTAACAATTCGAGTTCTCCTTAATCAATTGAATTCATTCACATGAGAAATTCGAATTCTCTTTATTATAAATGAATATTAACTTTCTCTTATCTTATCTGCATGGTCCATATGTGCTAACTTTAATTTACCTATCATATTAAATTCTACTAAGAATAATTGTCTAATATTGTGATCATGTTATATTACTCTCTTTCCAAGTGGTCATCTGCTAAATTAATTCATGCTAGAGGTGGCTAGTCTATATAGGAGACTTAATAGATTTATCCATCTCAAATGACCATAGTTAGTAATACATCACACAACATTAATTATTCATCATGCAAAGAATCACATCTACACTGGAGGTCCACCTCAACAAATGAGGATTCGACTTGACACACAAGTCCTTAACCTTTTCTAACAATACTATACAACATCATCACTTTGACATATCAAACCATTTGCCTCAACACATGAGGATTATATTTTTAGACAAAAGGCTTAGTCATTCTTGAGTCCAAGTCAAGAATTTACTCCAAGTTCCTAATTCCAACTTAGGCTCCCTACCTCAACACATGAGGCCTAATCCTGACACTTGGCTTGGAGAATGACTTGCTATGTTGTAAATTTAACAGCGGGAATCCCCAAAGAATTCATAGGAATAAGGGATGAGCCTACCTGATCGTTTATCATAATTGGATATCAACAAACGAGGATGCTTTTGGAGGCTCAATGTAATCACTGAATAACACAAGGAAAGGATCCAAATGAAAAACCATCAAAGTTGAGTGGCTATCCCCTTAGTGTTTTTGAAGGCACAAACCTATTTTTCAAAACCATTATAGGGCCCTCTGAAACCATGCTCTTAAGGATTCAACCTTCCTATGGTACAAATTGATTGAGTAGGTTAGATCGAGTATTGTGATTAATGGATGAGGCTCATAGTGCATCACCCACTTGCACACTTGTTAATGAGGGATGATGAGACATTGGGAGGAAACCCAATCCACATGTCAATTTTTCATTAGCAATGGCTCCGACAATTTTTTTTGAAAACTACCTCCTCATTGAGTTGTTATTGGTTTTTGTAAAGTAATATCATTGGCGTATTTATGCACTAGGGACATTCGATGTGATGATCTGGTTGATGGGGGGATGAATTGTTGAGATCATAGGATGAGACATGGGAATTCTCAACAACTAGTAGACATGTGTCATGACACATCAATACCCTACCTCATCAACATCATGTAACGTCGATAGAAAAATTAGAATAGTAAAAAAAAACAAGTCAGGTTCCAAAAAAAAAATTGGACATAACATGAGTAGATTAAATATGAATTTGATGAGAGCCTATGTCATTTCGACAACATTTACAAATTTTACAGGATTGCAAGTGGGGGGAATTACCTCATTCTGCTTCAATTTTGTAGAAATTTTTGTTTAGTGGGTTTTGAAGGTGCATAGCTCGATGATGGACATGGGAACGATTGAGACTCAAATTGTTATGGTGCAGTCATGATCTAGACACATAAATAAATCTGGATCCTTGAGGTCAAATTCAGACAGATGTGGAGCTAGGATGCAAAATGAGGTCAAAGTATACTATTTGGGCGCATGAAAGGTTGAATTTTGGAAACTTGAAGGAGAAAGTGGCCTAAGAACTCATAACTAGAAATTTTTATGAATATGGCATTTTCTACTCATCGAGCCAAACAAATATGCTTAGAGAATGTTTTTCCAGAATTTGATGAGATCATTGTATTTGAATAGTGAAAGTGTTTGGGAACTCACCACCATATGGGATATCAATGCTCGATATCAAAAAATTTATATTTCTTGACATATTTTCTTCTATGAGTCCTACAATTTGGTCCTTCAGAATAAATGCAACTACATGAATAGTGTAAAATTTGGTAAAATTGTTAATTTTGGAGAGCTGTAACTTTCAACTCTGAATTTAGAAATGGTAATGGGAGTAGTTGTTATACCTAATTATTGTCAACATCATGCTATGGGACACAAATATCAGTATTTTCCTTGAAATACTCAAAAGTTGAAGTTGGAAATGAACAAGGATGAAAAACTTAATAGTTTTGGCCACCACCGCTCCTTTCCTATGGACAAACTATAGTACCTATATTAGTAATGCTCATCTATTTTCTGTAGTAAGTGGTGCCACCAACTGTTACCTATGCACAAGGTGCGGTGCCAACTTTGTAATGCTTGTTCCCCTTGAATAAGGTACGGTGCTCAAGTTCTGAAGGAAAAAAGGAAAGTTCGAGAGATTTCTTGAAGCTTTCCTTCATGGAAGCCTCATCCCTATGGTTTAGGACACCTAGAGCTCGAGATCCATCATCATAGGATCACCCCTCCACCTCTACCATGAAATCCTCAACCTATCCTATCCTCTCATACCTTTATATACTAGCTTACCCTCCATGGGAAAGAGGAGGAAGAATATGTTCTTGTATCCAAATTCTGGACAAATGAGTCAGACTCTTAGGTGATTGGTAGGAAATCTTGAGCCTTTGAGGCAAGGTTCATTTGATAAAGATTTCTCAACATCAAGGCATCAGTTGTAAGCTCTCCCTCTTTGTACTTTTAATACAAATGTAGTTTCTTTTCCACATGCACTTGTATATCTGATTTTATGTTGTGCTTGTTGTTTAACTCCTTGGTCTTTCACATAGGATTTTAAGCTATATTTTTACTCTTATCTCGATTTGTATTTTATTGTGTTTCTTGTAGGACATCCACAGAGATCAAGCACTTCCAAGATCAAATATTTGCAACCTATGGAAGATAATAAGAGCAGTAAATTCAAGAGGTTTATATAATCCTAGGAAGAGTTTCTATGTTATGTAGTTGTTTTGTTCTAGTAATGAGTGTTTCATGCTAGGGAAATAATATTTTCCCACACTGGTTGAGTATTTTCGGTAACAAAAATGGCGACTCCATGAGGGAGATAGATCACAATTCTTGGTTTTGTTTTCAAACTTGTCTTCATTTTCAATTTCAGTTCATAGATCAGATGTTCCTATGATTTTCTTAGATTTGGTTTTGAAATTGCTAGATCTTCCTTCATCTGCCTCTAATGCTTTAGATTCTGAATTTTATATGTAATTTGGATCTAGTACCAGACCTCTAACATCTTTATTTTTTGCCTTTGTGTGTGATTTCAAAGTATTCATTGGCCACCACACGTGGGTAGTGTAAAAAGAGTGGCCACCGCACTTTCCCTTAAGACAAACAACGGTGCCACCGCATCTTTCCATTGAACAGAGAGTAGTGCCACAGCTATGTAGCTGTTGACAAAGTGCGGTGCTCAGCTTGTAATGCTATGTACTCACCTGTCAATGCACGGTGCCTGGTAGGGTTTACAATCCCTTTGTTATTTTTGAAATCTTGCTTTTAAATTCCGGTTTCTTAGTGTTCTTGGCTTGATTACTAATAGTTGAAATTATTAAACAAGATCTGGAAAGTTTCATTAGGCTTAATCAGTTTATACCTTCAAGAGCTAGTTTTGTTTTGGTATTTGAGGCTTCTTGATCCGTTTGGTTTTGGCAGTGAAAGAGGAAGTTTGAAAAGGAATCATCTATTCATATCTCTGAGTGTTGTTTTGATCAACTGAAAGGAAAGTAGTTTTTCTTTTTGTGTTCTTCATAGGTTCTTAAAGAGCATTTTCATGTTTGTTATTGAAAAATTTGAGAGAAAATTGATCATAGATATTGGCATAGGGTTGAACTATTGATTACTTGATTAGTCTCATCAACTTTCAGGTATTCATGGTTTGATTGATTCTTGTACATTTTCTTCTCAAACAAAAGAACAAAATAGTTTGTTTTTGGGTCTTTCTTTCATTTGAAGAGTGGAAATTTTTTTTTGTGCAAAAGTACTGATAGTGTATTTCTTTTCAAAAGAGATCTAGTTCTTTTTGTTTTCAAAATTTGCATTAGAAAGTATTTTCATGCTTGCATTAGGAGTGAATATATTTTTCAATATTGTTTTACTTGGTATCTATTTGTTTTTCAAAAATGAGAACTGAAACTCTATCCCTTCCTTAAGTAGGGCATATTCAGAAAGTTAAAAGGAAAGATTTGCATGAGCATAATTGCATGGTTTTACATTTCTGTACTCACCTCATGCATTCACCTAACCGTAAAAGATAAAATTAAGCGCTATCTTAGGTTAAAAATATTTATTAATTTGAGGGATAGGTTATAATACGTGTTTTGGTGTCTATAAAAATAGGACCTATTGTTACCAGCCTGCACTGCATCCCGGGGATCGTGTGATTCTTACACGTACCAACCAGTATATAGAATGACTTTTCATCTATCTTTACCATATATAGAAAATTTCTTCACGTACTCGGTAGTATATCACAAGGTCCCTTTCGAATGGTTGTGCATTAGATAGCACTAACACAGATTTGAGATCCTATGTACCTTTTGAATATCGGGAGACCCCTCTAGGAAACCCATACCGATTGAGAAGATCCTTTTGGTCATCCTATTGGAGCAAGCACGGAGAACAACACTCTGGGAGCTACTATGCATGTGTCATCTAGGTAGTCGGGTATTCAGTAAAGGGTACAGTCCCAATCCTCCTTGTCATGTTTTACTATTGGAACCTATGATATATCGTGAGTTGCAACAACTTGAAAATCCTAGTGAGGAACTGGATTTCATTACCCCCCCATATCACTTAAGTTTGTTTGTGACCTTAGCTTGTGTAGATTTGTTTGTGTGTAATATCTTCCTTTGATAAAACCTTAGAGTAGGAGTTTCTCAACTAACATTGTGGTTGAGTTACATGTGAGATGATATCGCAGGTTTCACAGTTTCCACCTAAATTTCCTTGTGTCTTTTAAGAAATGGAAAGGGAAACCATTGACCAATTGATTACAACTGATTTCCATGTAGAAGGAATCCTGGTTATTGAATCTAGAGAATAAGTTTCTTCCTTTTAAGATCCATACACTCTGATAGTAGTCCAATAACCTTATGCGAAAGATATGACGTTTTCATTTTCAAATGGAGGGTCAACCTGGTGCTCAAGATTGGGTTTTCACCCACCCATTAGATGACACCGTGGCTTTAGAATTTGGTCAAATGACTCCTTTCTAGAAGACTCCTTTGGGACAAGCTATCTCTGAAAAAAAAACCACCAGTTTACCTTATATTACCCTCCCACGATTAGCTACGAACAAAGAAATACTTGGACCAGTCTAGGAAACTCTTTCTCATTTGCGTAGGATGGGGGAGAACATAAGGAGAAGAAGTATTTCTCCTCTCCTTCACTGTTCCTAGTTATCATTCCTGGTATACCATGTTATTTCACAATCTCTTGTGTTTCCTAACTCAGGGTCACCGATTCAAAATCTAACCACTTATGATCCAGGTCAACCCTCCATCCCTACCCTACCAGTTCGAAATTTCCCATATATTTTGAATTCTATTATATCTCCCACCACTGGGGGGAAACCCCCAACCCAATTTGTTGTGTCAACCAGGGGAACCATTTCTAGTATGGGGAAAAATCTCATTGTATAACAACTAACAATTAGTGCACCTTCCATGAATACCAACGCGTTTATCTCCTCCTCCGGTATGGGACAACCCTCATGGGTCCAACCTACCTCTAGTTAAACTTTATTGGGTTATACTTATCCGGGAAATCAACCTCTCATGGTCAATCAAAATTATCAACCTACAATGCAAGGAGTTATTTATCCAAGAATTCCTTACCCTGGGAATATGTATACCCCATGGGGTGAACCTAATTGGTTAAATGTCCTCGCACCCAGAGGATCACCTATCAATACTACTGGAGGTTATGGAGGTCCACCTTCTAGAGGTCTTCCACATGGATTTCAACCTTATGGAATTCCACCACTCGTAGGTCCAAATTCTAGAGATCCACCACCTCAAGGACCCCCTCCACTTGGGGGATCACCACCTAGAGGACCCCCTACTCCTGGAGGCCCACCCTCTGGAGTTCCACCTCCCCTAGGTGGCCCACCACCTGGAGGACCCTAGAGAGGATCACTTGTGAATCAACTGCCTAATCAATCGGTCGTAGGAATATTGTCAACACCAATTTATCAATCTACTTACAGGCATACTAGACAAAAAATTCATTTTCAATATTACCAATACCCGCAACTTATGCACTAGGAGGGGAAGCAACTTTTAAAATATGATTCTTTACTAAAATGCTCGCCTCAAACAAATGGTAAGGAATTAGGAAAAACTCAAAATAGAAAAGTTGTAGAGAATTTCAATAGCTTTCCAATGGTCCAAAGTCCTCCCACTTTCAAGTAATAAGAGAGAATTTATTCTCGAAATACGAAAGATTCCAGGAATATTTTCACTTTTTGTGAAATAGGATACATTATAGAATAGGGTATAATGTTATGACCAAGGAAATCAGAGTGATGTCCGCCAAGACAATTGCATTGAACAAACAAAATCAGACATATGATAAACCTCTTAAGAAGAAAGATGCAAGCTCTTCTCCCGAGAAGACTCCTTTTGCTAACCCTTCTCCTCCAACTCCATCCAATGGCCCTATTACTATTGATAAACCTAATTTTGACACAATTTTGTGCCCTCCCAAAGTACAATCTGGAAGTTAGGTTTTAATCCAAGCGCTTGTGCTTCCAAATTTTACAACATTATTGAAGATTTAGCTCAGGTACCTTGCGCCATGTATAGACTGGAAGTACTACAAAGTTTCCCTACACAACGTAAGAACTTGTTGTTAGCCCTAAGAGCCTTAGATCTAGAGAATTCCACTACAATCACTTTTAACATGGAGAATTACAAATTGAGGTTGTCCCACCAACTCGCATTTCAAATAGCGACTAGGGTGGTAGGTAGGAAAATTCATTGGACTGTATTGGATGAAGGAGATTCCACCTGGGTTTTATCTATGTCTTGCTGGAAATCCATTGTCTCTCCTAAACTTAATCTATCACCAACCACCTTGAAAGACTTTGACGGATGAGATTTCTAGCCTCATGGATTGTTACCAACATTATTTATAGAGCTGGGGGGGAAGAATGTTTATATCCAAGTATAATTAGTCGACACCCCATTGGATTACAACTTGTTATTGGGGAGAAATTGGTTTTATGCTATGACGACAGTTGCTTCATCAATATTTCACACTCTCTAGTTTCCTCACCAGGGGAAGATTGTAACTAGTGATCAACTTGATTACTACTCACCCGATATGACTACTACCACAAAAAAAAATGTTCATGTGTTGGGGTAATCCCCTCCTCCTTATTAATATGTAGGAATTGGACTTTTGAAATATTCATTTCTTATGGGAGTCTTTCCATCTACTACTTCCCCTCCTAGTACAAAAGTTGCTACGATTAACATGATATCCTTTATTGCCGGGTGCATGTCTAAATGAAAAGATATTACTAAAGTAACTTCTATGGGTCCTCATGAATCCCTGTACCATGCCATTCAAGCTACTTAAAATGCTTACTTTGATTACCAACATATAGTAGCGTTAGATCCCTACCATCTACCCTCATTTGAGGAAATTACAATTTAAAATGAGCCTTAAAAACATAATACAAATTCCATGTCATCTTGTATTAGCTAATCAAAATGATTTAAAATTCAAAAAGGGAGCACCTCTTAAACAATTTTTTAATATACATTTGGGGATAGGTATCATAAAAAAACTACTTTTTTTGTTCGTATTTTCGACATATCCCCCTGTGTTTTTACTCAAATTTCGATCGAGAGAGCTCATTGGATGCAGAATTAAATTCCACGTCCAACGAGTACCCACTCGGCATACTTTTGATGGGCCCCGCTACCCAAAAAACAAGAAATACGTGAAAAATGTGATGAGGACGTCATCATCACATTTTTTCGGGTATTTCTTGTTTTTTGGGTAGCAGAACCCGTCAAAAGTATGTTGAGTGGGTACTCGTTGGATGCGGAATTTAATTCCACATCCAACGAGCTCTCCTGATCTAAATTTGAGTAGAAACACAAGGAGATATGTCGAAAATACAAACAAAAAAGTAGTTTTTTCATTTCTTCCTCCAAAATTAATAAATATTATTTTATTAATTTTCCTTTGGAGGGCCATTTGAGTTGAAATTTCCTCTAATTATTGGCTAGATTCCCCTCTCCTAACTCTAGATTATCTCTTACAAGATTTTCCACCTGATGAGTCTATCATGAAGATTATGAATCCAGATGAATCCTTATGGGAGGATCATCATCATAGATCTTCTTTTCTCCCCAATGCCAGTTTAGTGGATTCTGATTTTGTATCTCTTCTGAGTTTCGATATTGTCGACTATCCTCAAACACCCATGTTATTGGAAGATGTTGATTTTGAAGGGAATTTATGCAACATTATTTAAATTGTTCCCATCGACATATTAGTGAAGCCAGGGATTGTTGAACATGTTCACGTTGGCCAGAACTATTCAACAATGTAAATTGAAGAATACCAAGCTCTTTTCAAGGAATTTCATAATTTTTTTTCCTAGAGTTACAAAGAAATGTTGGGGATTTATCCATCCATCATAGTACTTGAGATCAATAATTACCTTATGGAAAAATTGGTTAGGCAGAAACTCCATCAGGTCCACCCGAGGAAAGCTGCAACAATAAAAGTTGAAGTTGGGAAACTTTTAAAAGCTTGTTTCGTTTATCTAGTTCCATTGATTGAGTGGGTGTCTAATATTGTTCATTTTTCCAAGAAGCATGGCACTATTAGGTTTTGCATCGATTTTAGGAACTTAAACAAATCTTGTCCAAAGGACAACTCTCCAACCCCCACATCGATCAAATCATTGAAAACTATGCTGGAAGTGCCATCTTTTCCTTTATGGATGAATTCTACGGCTACAATCAGGTTGAAATACTACCCGTTGATCAACATAAAACGAAATTCATTTTCCCATGGGGAACCTTTGCTTACCGTAAGTTACCTTTTGGATTGAAAAACATTGGAGCCACATTCCAACGAGCCATGTCCTATGCTTTTCACAATATCAAGAGCATTGTGGAGTCGTACCTAGATGACCTTTTGTCTCATTCATAAAAGAGATAGGATCATTCAAATAATATTAGGTACATTTTCCTTCGATGTCGTCATTACCATATTTGTATTAATCCACATAAGTGTGTCTTTTGTGTGGAGACTAGATGCCTTCTTGGATTTGTTGTTTCCAAAGGTGGTGTCCATATTGACCCTTTGAAAATTGCTGCAATTATGGCCTTACCACTCCCAACAGTCATCACATAAATCCAAAGTTTGCAAGGGAAGGAAAAATTTCTTCATCATTTCGTGTGCAATTTTGCAGAGAAAATGCATGGTTATATGCGTCTGTTGAATAAGAACACTCCCTTCATTTGAGATGATCAAGCTAAACGAGCTTTTGATAATTTGAAACACCCCATAACACACTTGCCTGTGATACATCCCCCTAATTATTCCAAATATTTTTTGCTTTACATTGTTTCCTCTACTACTACCATTGGTATGGTTCTAGTGCAAGAGGATTCAAACGAAAAATAACATGTGATTTATTATCTTAGTAAGAGTCTCCTAGAATTTGAATATTGGTACTCACATGTGGAGTAATTAGCTTGGCTATGATCACTGTTGTACAATATTTGCGTCATTACATCCTACTTCACAGAACTACTATTCTCGCGGATCAAAATCCCATGTAATGCATCGTGACTCGTTAGGTACTGGGGGGAATATTCTTGTTGGATCGTCATCCTCCAAGAATTTGACCTTGAATTCGCTAATACCACTTCCAAGAAATCCCTAGTTTTTGCGGAGCTGATGTGTGGTGTTCCCCATGCTATCACAAAAACTAAGCCCAATGACTCATTGATGAGTTCTTGTTCCTGATTAGCACGACTCACCCATGGTTTGATCATATATATCCAAACTCCAATTTTTCATCCTCACCTATCTCTCGATGATAGTCAACACATTCTTCATCACACTAAATATTATCTCATTCTTAATGACATCTTATACCAACATGGTATTGATTCCATTCTCCGATGATGTTTCACACATGATGAGGCTGAAAAAGTCTTGAATGATTGCCACTCTGGAGCATGTGGCGGTCATATTTCTGGGATGGATACAACTCAGAAAATACTTCGCGTTGGTTACTTTTGGCTCTTGATCTTCAAGGATTTCCATGACGCGGTAAAAAAGTGCCCACCCTATCATCTTTTTTATCCGAAAAAGTATTCCCACCCGACTCTGTTACACCCCGTCATTGTCGCTGGCCCTTTTTCTAAATGGGGGATGGATTTCATGCATTGTAATCCTACCTTAGCCGGGGGGAATGATTACATCATAGTAGATGTTGATTGTTTCAAAAAATGGGATGACGCAATGCTTACATATGCCAAGGATGATAAGACTGCCACCCTCTTTTTTTTTTAACCATGCCATCGCTAGGTTTTGGTTTTCTCAGGTTACAGTAACTTATCACAAATCTCATTTCCATAATCATATGATGGCTGAGTTAAGTACGAAGTTGGGTTTCCGTCATGAAAACTCAAACCCCTACTATCCATAAGCTAATTGACATGTTGAAGCCATTAACAGAGTCCTTAAGACCATGCTTCATAGGATCGTTGGAGAACACAAGTTAAATTGGCATTTAACTATATTTTCGATACTTTGGTCCTATAGAACTTCCGTGAAAACAACAATTGGTTTCACACCTTTCCAATTGGTCTATGGACTGTAAGTCGTTTTACCTATCAAATGCGAGATTCTGTCACTGAAACTAGTTGTTGAGATTCTACCCAACACCTAGATCGAGGAAGGGCGCTTCTTTTATCTAACTAACCTTGATGAGACATGACAAGATGTCTCTCTAGCTAATGAGTCACACAAGAAATGAATCAAGAACAAATATGATAAATCTGTTCAACCTCGGGTGTTCAATGAAGGAGACCTTGTTCTGACTTACGATCAGAAACACAATAAATTGGGGAAAGGGAAGCTGGAATAAATGTGGTATGGTCCTTACATCGTTAGCAGAGTCTTGTAAAAGGGGCCTATGAATTAGTCACGGCTATGATGGAATACCTTTCGGGAAACCTCACAATGGGTTGTACCTGAAAAGGTACTATGCTTAGGACATCTTGCATCAGTACCTTGTATATATTTGTATATATTGAATTTTAGTGTGGTTTTGGGTCTTGTCCGACATTGCTTATTCCATGTTATGATTTAAAGTATGTAGATGAATCTACTATGGTTTTGCTGATAGTGCTAGCCACAATACCCTGAATCTTGCTTCAGAATCCCGGGTACTCTATTCCCATTCATTGAATAGAATATTTCTCCAAGGTATTATTTTATACTTTTTCGGGCCTTGGAGACTAACTTTACGAAAAATAACCTTTTGGAGTCTTCTTTTGTTTCATTCAGACTCTCTAAACCTGAATGACACCGAGTTTTCTTTCAATGGACTCATTAAACTAAACACTGAGATACCCTCTTTTAGGAACGAACCCCTCCTTTCTCAGGTTTAGAAAACATATGACAATGGACTTATCTCACGATAATATGCAATGAGTGTTTTTTACCTTCTTTGAACTCATTAAAACGAAAAGAGGCACTCATCAATCATGATGCAGAAATTAAGGAAATGGAACTATATTTCATTTTTAATAATGACAGTTTATTCACCTTTGAACATGGTACCTGTCTGCATTTAATTCAAATAGTTAGGAATTCAACTTGTCTCCGATTCGATCCACTTTCATGAGACATGTTAATCCTTTGAGTATTTTCAAAGAATGCATCGTCACATTATGTCCTGGTATCTGCCTTGTCAACTCAGTGATGCCAAGCCTTTGGTCGTGCCACCCGATGTTCAAATGAAAGTCATGTTGAGAGATACTCTCTGGAGTCAAAACTACTTTCATGTCAGTTACCTTTGAGTCAGTCTCGTGGTTACTTCATACTCGAATTCTAGAACTTTGTTTTGATTTTCATGTCGTTGATGTGGATTCATCATGGCCCTCCTTCGATAAGACTATTCCTGTCGACATCAAAACATCTTCTAAGAATTAGTCTTAGAATCAAATCAGTACCTTGATATCTGTATACATCAATGAAAAATTTCCCCGCTTTCAACAATAGGCTTACATCATTGACCTTTGATTGAAATATTCAACCGAGTGTTTGACATCAATCCATCTATTCACATTCGAGGTAATGTACTGGGATACCTTGGGAATAATGATGATTTTACTCGCACTTGTTAACGATTCTCATCATTGACCGGTAATCAAGTGGTTTTTACCATGATCTAATTCAAGACATGTAATCGCATGGATAGAATCGTAGTTTGTTGAAGACGAGACGAAGATCCTAGCTGTATGTTAAGTACTCATTGCTTTCCCCAGGTTGCAATGGAGTATGTGTATGATTCGTAGCATGGATCCACATTTGTATGGTCGTAGCTGTGCTTAGATTTGCTTATGTATGACATAGATATACATTGTATATCTTGTAGCTATGTCCAAGTTTGAGTCTTCTTCGCATGGATCTACGTTGTATTCTAGTAGTCATGATTGTTTATGTCTCACATGGATCTGCATTGTATTGGTCATAAACATTATTGGGAGTCATATGGATGTGTATCAAAGCGTAATTGCACTGCAGGATGACCTTGGATGTTGAAGATTTATGATCTTTGGATTATTGCCTCAAAGTGATAACTTGTTCCTACAAAGGCTTTTCCTATCCTTTCCCTCTAGCCTCATGCTTTGGGTTACATTCTGTTATACCTAATTCCTCTCAAAATCATGTTGTGGGAAAAAAATATCAGTATTTTCCTTGAAATCCTCAAAATTTGAAGTTGGAAATGAGCAAGGATGAACAACTTCATAGTTTTGGCCACCACCACTCCTTTCCTATGGACAAACTGTGGTACCTATATCAGTAACACTCATTTGTTTTCTGCAGTAAGCGGTGCCACCACCTATTTCCCATGCAAAATTGTGTTTCCCACTTAGTAATGTATGTTCCCCTTGAACAAGGCGCAGTGCTCGAGTTATGAAGGAAAAAAAGGAAAGTTCTAGAGACTTCTCGAAGATTTTTTTTGTGGAAGCCTCATCCCTATGGTTTAGAACACCTAGAGCTCGAGATCCATCATCATAGGATCACCCCTCTACCTTTCCCATGAAATCCTCAACCTATCATATCCTCTCATGCCTTTATATACTAGATTACCCCCCATGGGTAAGAGGAGGAAGAATATGTTATTGTATCTAAATTATGGCCAAATTCAGTCAAACTCTTAGGTGATTGGTAGGCAATATTTGAGGCTCGGAGGAAAGATTCATTTGAGAAATATTTCTCAACACCAAGGCATCGGTTGTAAACTATCCCTCTTTGTAATTTTAATGCAAATGTAGTTTCTTTTCCAAATGCACTTTGTAATTATTATGTTGTTCTTGTTGTTTAAATCCTTGGTCTTTCACATAGGATTTTAAGCTATCTTGTTACCCTTATCTTGGTTTGTATTTTGTTGAGTTTCTTGCAGGACATCCATGTAGATCAAGCACTTCCAAGATCAAAAATTTTCATCACGTGGAAGATAAGAAGAGCAGACAATTTAAGAGGTTTATATAATCCTAGGAAGAGTTTCTATGTTATGTAGTTATTTTGTTCTAGTAATGAGTGTTTCATGCTAGGGAAACAACATTTGTCTGTACTGGATGAGTATTTCCGGTAACAACAGTCATTGGAAATGATATCAATAAGGTATCAAGCATAGTAAATCCTATTATAAATTAATGACTTTTATCTTTCCAGGAAATTTAATAGGAAAGGGGATTGCAACCCAATTTGATAATTTTTATTATTATCAAATGGGTATTTTCTATAATTTCTCATTGTACTTGAAATTATGGAAAATGGTTTACCTAAAATATTTGATGTAGGAACAGACTGAAGATATCATGTATATGTCTTAGAGGTAGTACTGAACAAAAATAAATAACTTAGGAAATTAGGTTTTGATGATAAGGGACTATGACACAGGTAAAAGGGATTTAGTGTGATTTTATGGTCATTGTAAGTGCACTTTCACAATGGTGTGGAGGCACAATGGAATGAGTCAAGTATGGTTCAGTTGTGTGATGAGTAACAATGTGGATGATTATAAAACCCTCTCAAACCTAATAAAAGAGTTTTCTAGTGGTATAGAAGCATGTTAGATGTAAAATTGGTTTGGATGTTTGCAGAGGCATATACAAAATTATGCTTGAATAGTTATGTGAAGGTGAAATTGAAGAAGCAGTGCATGCTAAAAGTGATTTCCAACAAGCAAGTCAAAGGACTGTCCAAATAGGGATAAGTATTGGGTACGGTGATGGTATTGTTGATATGTAGGGATACTTAATGCAGATGCAAGTGAGACAACAGTTATTGATAGCCATAAGGAATTAAGAAGTGAGTGATGGTACCTTAGTTAAAGTGTTGATGTATATGTAACTTCAGAATGTATTCTTATATGTATTTTATATATTGTAACCCGATGTTTATTCCGGGATGTTTCTATTATGTATTTGAGTCATGTTGTCATGCCCCGATGTTCCGATCAGGAAGATTAATAATGTAAACAAGTCATATCAAGTCATTAGGTAAGTCCCCACAGTTTTGCGGCACTTGAGTTATTATACACTAATTAAGGTGTAGGCTTGAGTAGTAATT
>LPNX011163503.1:20000-37735 GCA_001517045.1 Pseudotsuga menziesii | reverse complement strand
CGCAGTGCAAGATTCCCCTAAAGCGATGAGTTCGGGGGTGCCCCCGGGGGCAGCAAGATCGACCTGGATAACAGGGGATATGTTGGCCATGTTACCCTCCTCGAAGGCGTCAGGAGCAGGAATAGGGTCCTTGAACCAGTCGACCTTCGGGGGAAGGAAGTCTTTGGATTCCACTGCTAATTGGGGAGCAATGGTAGAAGGTGGTTCATCTGGGAGAAAGTATGAACGATGGTGCATGTCATCCCAGGGATAATCTGGGGCGGTGAGAGCCTCAAGAATTTCTTCATCACTATAGAATGAGCGGGTTGTCAGATCGGATGCCGAGGGAGTGGTGACGGAAGAAAACATATAAATGTTCTCGAATTCTTCTGAAGCAGAAGGTTCCGGGGGGTGGATCTCGACAATGGGGAGCTGGGATGTCTCAGGATCCAGGTCTGAGGGGAGGATCTCGTGAATGGTGAGGTTTTCCGTCGCCAACTCCGGATTGTTCAGATCGAGGAGAGCTAGCCTGAAATCGGGGAGGTCGGGACAGTGATGGGAGTAATGCCCGTAAACATCGCATAAGGCACATGGGTGGTTGGTGCGTAGGGACTTGTTGCGAGGCGTAGGGGTGGACTCTAGATGGACCACCGGGATGGTGTGGTCGTCGTCAAGCGGTTGCATGTATTCCTTTAATGCTGGTAAATGAGGACAAAGGTGAGTCGCATGGCCCAACTCATCGCAGAGCGCACATTTGGGAGGGGCACGGAATACAGGGGGGTTTTGGACTGTCTTAGGAGGTGGGACAGCACTGTAAGGTTGGGGGCCTCTACCCCCCAAGTGTTTGGTACCACTCGGGGATGGTTTCGCGGGGGTTGACGGGGTAGTGACACCGGGAGCTGGTTTCGCGGGGGCTGACGGGGGAGCGACACCGGGAGCTGGTTTCGCGGGGGCTGACGGGGTAGCGACACCGGGAGGTGGACGACTAGTAGTGGCTATGGGTTGGACTGGTTGCAGGACGACATTTGGTGTCGGGGGGCGAACTGGAGGCGAAAGATACCAAACGGGTAATCCTAAGGTTAAACCCGGGAGGCTAAGGGTAGC
Source organism: Pseudotsuga menziesii (assembly GCA_001517045.1). NCBI lineage: Eukaryota > Viridiplantae > Streptophyta > Pinopsida > Pinales > Pinaceae > Pseudotsuga > Pseudotsuga menziesii. Next base: position 36,652 of record LPNX011163503.1, on the reverse strand, counting down.
CATGACTGGGGTGCTAACCACTCCTGAGGGAGGGAAGAGGAAAGGTATGGTATGTATGGGTGTGGCGCCAATGTGGCTAGGGAACAAAGGGGGTTGAGGCAACAATGCTGGTTGATTACCAGGGGTTCTCGTGTGGTGGGACAGAGTCAATAGGTCAGCCACTTCATCAGTAGATGACGGTGGTGGGAGTGATGGAAAAGTGGAGGTCATCGGTGTGTCTGAATAAACTCCGGGCCCCACTGAAGAAACCAAAGAGGTGGGGGCATCTGGAATAAGTGGTTCAACTATGGGGAGCATGGGCCCTATAGAAGAAACGGCTGTGTTGGGGTTACCCGAGATAGTGTGTTCAACCATGGGGAGAACATTTTCGGGTGTTTCGGCGGCCTTGGGATCGTAGTATGTGAGTTGGTCAACTTTGACCACGCGTCCCTCATGAGGGAACATCATGATGCGAAAAACGGTAGAAGCAACTGCTCACATAGCATACATGTAGCTGCGGCCGAGTAGAAGGTTATAGTCAAGCTGGGCATTGACAACCTCGATGTTTATCAGGACCATTTTACCAGCTAGCTGGATGGGGACATTGGTTAATAAGCCATGTGGTTGAGCTGAATGACCGTCGTAAGCTCGCAACGCAGTGGAGGACGGTTGGAGAGGGGGAGACCCCATTTTCTGCCAGATGGAGGTGGGCATAACACATGTAGAGGCACCTTCATCAATAATGCAGCGATGGACTACAAAATTCCGGATGGAGACAGTAACTTGGAATGATAAGTTGGAGGGCAGGCGTGGTTCGGATTGGTCCAAATCATATGCCATTAACTGCGAATCATGTGGATCGATAGCCCCAATGGCCGAGAGTAAAGTCTTACGCTGCAAAGGGCAATTTCGTAAAACTTCTAACACAGACATGGCTGCGGGAGACTGGGCTAAGTCGTCTACAATGTTGTAGTTTGATGCAGCCCGCGCATTGGGGTTGTTATTGATACGACGAAGTGGGAAATGGGGGGCTTTGGGAGCTCCATCTAGTGGAGGTGGAGGTATACGTAACGACTGATCGGTGGGATGAGAATTAGTGGGGTTATCGGCGGGTGGTGCTTCCGGGGCGAGGCCATATTGGTTCCGCCGGGTCTGGAGGTTGACCTCATCGGAGGACATCATCAACAGATGGTGGGTACCTGAGTCAGACGGGGGTTGATTAGGAGCGGCGTAAGTGATTGGTTGGATAGGCGCATTAGCTTGAGGGGGAGCCAATGGTTCAGTGTTCACTAGGCCTTGGTTGGGTAAGGGGTTTTGTAGGACCAAGGGTGGCTGCTGAGGTTGTGGGGGATTGGGCTGTGCTTGAGGAGCCGCCTGTCCTTGGCGTAGTTTATCAGCAGCCAAAAGTTGTTGAACGCGCTCCATCTGTGGACAAAAGTGTGTGTAGTGGCCATAGACCCCGCAAACCGAACAAGGGAAGTTGGTTCGCAGGTTGGGGTTTTTAGCCTGCTTGGGCGGGCGATTGGGGTTTTGGTTGGTAAGGGCTGCGTTATTATTAGCAGGGGGATTAGGTTGTTGACCAGCTTGCTCGGTCTGCTGGTTATTCCCACGATTTCGGCCCCTGCCGTGGTTTTGTTGTCCTTGGTTGCGTTGGTTATTCTGGTTTTGCAGCGGGTTTTCTTGGGCGTAAACCTGTCCTTGGGTAGTAGGTGGATTTTGATTTTGTGCAGGTGCGGGAGCAGGCTGCGGTGGATAGTAGGGAGGTGGAGGCTGCACTGGCGCGGCCACTTGAGGGGGTTGTTGGCATTGCTGTGGAGCGGGTTGCGAGTTTGCCGCAGGGGCAGGCTGTGGCTGATAATAAGGATGTTGGGATTGTGGCGGTGCAAGAGTTGGTGCAGCCTGCTGATGGTAGTATGGCTGAAGTGCGACCGGGGAAGGCATATTGCCGAAACACTGAGGTGGACATGAAGGTCCGTGGATATGGTGTTGATGGGATATGTGAGCATACGAGTTGGTTGCGCCGGGCTGTGATGTAGCCCGCGAAAGTTCAGGTCCAGGAGTAGGACGGGTTATGGAAAAGGGCTGAGGCTGTGAAGAGAGACGGCCAATGATGCCATTGGCAGCATGGGATGCCCCCGGTGCATCGGGATGTGAGGGATCGCCTCGAGGGGCGTCCGGGATGATGGTGTAAAGATAACCCGATTGGGCATAAATGAGATCAAACTGCTGGGCTTTAAGGATAGCCTCTTCCTCCGACTGGGGTCGTTCGGCAGCCACATCCTTAGCAATGAGCGGAAGGAGGGACTTAAGGAACCAATCTAGGAAGATCCGGTCATCGAGCTTGATTTTGCATAGACTACGGCGTCGTCGCCATTCATGGATGTGGTCCGTGATGTGGGTAGCCGTGTTCTGTCTGCATGACAGAAGGATCTTGACGCCTGCGTCATAGCGAACAGGCAACTGGAAAAACTGGAGGAAGGTCGAGGCTAGGGACGTAAAGGTGGTGTGGGTTCCGTGAGGTTGCTCGATATACCATTTGGCAGCTGAACCAGTGAAAGTGCGCTGTAATAAACGAAGGCGGATGGAGTCATCTACTATGTAATTGGAGGAGCACCATAGATGGAATGACATGATATGATTCTGGGGGTCCTCACCTACCTTACCCTCAAACTTAGGGATGTCAGAGGGGAGTTTGGTAGGCATGGGGGGGCACACAGGGTTGTGCTGGATGGGGTCGTTGGTTAACCTGGCTAGGTCGGGTAGGTTGAGGCTAGCCATATAGGGAAAACTGGATGGAGGGTGTGATATGGTAATGGGTTGGACCACGTTGGGGCCCATGCCCCCAGGTGGAGGGGTGATGTGAGGGATGTTACTCCCAAGTGGGGGAACTACGGTGGCATGAGAAGGTCCTGCGCCACCAAGGGTGGTAGGAGTTACTAATGGAGTGGGTATAGGTATTCCGGCCGTAGGAATAGGTACGGTGAGGGGAATGGTAGACGGGCCTCCTGTGGAGGGCATACCCATGATAGGTGTAGTAACTGGGATAGTGGCGGATGTACCACTAGTGGTCCCTATAATGGAGGGATTGGGATTCACGCCAGCCATGGGGCTAGTGGGGGCAGTGTAAAGAGTGTCCTCGGAATCGGGTGACGGAGTCCTATGCCGCTGACGAGTGGAGTCAAGTGACAAGGCTCGAGATCTACGGTGATGACGAGTGGTGTCAAGTGAACCATGCTGTGGGGGCTTGCCTCTGAGGCGACGAGAATGTCTCGGAGAGTCAATGGTGACAAGTAGTTTTTCAAGTATGTGGGTTGTGGTGTCAAAAAAAAAGAACTCAAAAATCCTAATGCAACCGTGTGTGCAGAAGTAGAGCTCGAAAAACAAGGCACTCAGGCCAAACAGCAACTCAAAACACCTACTGTAACTGCGTGCTACAATAGGCGGAGTGTCAACAAAGTGGTCAGAATACCAATAAGCAGTCGGTTTCTTAAAAAAGAAAAATTGGTGGACTCACTAGACCAAGAGGAGGTAAAGGAGCATGCAAACACCTAGCTAATGGTATTATGACTTAACTAAGTATATCCTCTGCAAGGTGATGAAATCCAAGTCAGACAATATAAGTAGGAAAGTCAAATGGCTAAAGTATCCCCCTACCGGGAGGGACACCGGGTACGCAAACCTAGAAGAATGGCAACTAAGATACCCTGTTCATGACACGTCCAGAAAGGTGAATCTGCCGCTTGGTCCTTTAACTGCAATATTCCCTATACAGGGATATTCCGAGAACTGCGAAAGGTAGCCCTTCAGTTACTGAATGGATTGTGGTATTCCACTCAGACTTCCGGAACCAATCTCACGACTTCAACCCTCCTAAGGGAGAGGGCCTCTGACAAACTGGTGGTGACCGTGTCAAAAAATACTAAGGGATTTTGGTTCCCTAAAGGACAACAACTATGTCTCACGTGTAAATAACCGAGGGGTGTTATTGGAAGCCTATCCCCCCGATCCTACCTAACTACAAGATTCTTTTGTGTTCCTCAAATGAGGTTATAGTGTTGGTTGAGTTAAGTAGATTTTATGTCTCACTTTGAATTAGGGGATAGATTGTGTGCACGTGAGATTATGAATTCAAAATAGTTACTAAATGACAATAACAATATAGCAAAACTGTGAAAAACATAAAAGATTTTTTTTTTTTTTTTTTGAAATAAATGCTAAAAATGTAAACAATGCTGTAAGCAAGGGACAGAAATGGCTGCAGGTCTGCAAGTGGTACAGGTGGCTGTGCAAGTGCAGGAAAAATGAAGGCAAAGTGGCTGGGTTTCGGCGCAGAAACAAGGTCAGAAACAGTTCGCGGACCGCGGGTATGGGGCGGACTCGCGCGGTCGGACCGCGGGTTGGAAGGCAACAGTCGCGCGCAGATCGCGGGTTTGAAGGAAACAGGCGCGGTCTAGATCGCGGGTTTCGGGATGACAGCGGCGGTCGGAGCGCGCCTGTGTAATGAACAGGCGCGGTCTAGATCGCGGGTTTCGGGCGGACAGCGGCGGTCGGAGCGTGCCTGTGTAATGAACAGGCGCGGTCGGATCGCGACTGTGGGCGGAAAAAGCGCGGTCAGGACGCAGGAAAAAAGGTTGACAGCGGCGGGCTGGTCGCGGGTTAAGGCCTGAAATACGTGGTCGGGCCGCGGCTGCGAAAGAAAACGGCGCGGTTTCCGGCGGCCGAAAATGACAAACGAAAGTACAGTACGAAAAGAAAAATAACAATAAAAAGAGACAGCGAAGTCGCCAAAACTGTAGCTAGGGTTTTCACCCTAGCTTGTGCGAATGAGCACCTACTAAGGAATCTGGATTCCTTAGTAGCAGTTCAATAATGTAAATAGAAATAAACTAAACTAAAGCAGAAAAAGTAAATAACGTAAAGCAAAAACAGTAAATAAATGTGTAATGGAATTTTATTTATGTTACCTCTGATGAAGAGGTTGATGGAGTCCGTTGCGCTGGTCCGATGTCGGTGGCTCTGAGCTCCAAGCTGCTTCCTTTCCTTTTTCCGGTGGTGGAAATGGGCCAAAAGGGTTCTCGATGATGGAAATGGCTTGATGGTAAGCTAGGGTTTCGAGAATGATTTCAGCAGAGGCAGGATGCTTTTGACTGTGGATGTTCAAATGAGGGGTCTCCACCACTTATTTATAGTTTTTTAGTGGTGGAGTGCTGGCCCATGGTTTTGGAAACCATGTGGTTTAGGGCAGCTTGTTTAGGGTTTTTGCTGTTTTTAGGGTTTTCCTCCTTTTTCCTCATTATTTTTATTCCTTTTCTTCCCTTTTGGGGATTTTTGCTATTTTTAGAGGAATTTTGGTTATTTTTGGAGGAAAAAAGGGGTTTTTTGACCTTTTGGAGGCATTTTAGGCCTTTTGGAGCCTTTTTAGGCCTTTTGGAGGCATTTTAGGCCTTTTGGAGGCTTTTTAGTGGGATTCTTAGGGAAATATGGTAGGTAAATGGACAAATGAGCCACGTAGTGGGGTAGATGAGGTAGTTAACCATTTTTGGGTGTTAACAGGGACGCGCACCCTAACGACCCTTAAGATGGATAACTCCGCAAGTGTGGACTCAAAATAGTCTTAGGGGTGTCAGGGTTGAGTCAAAGTCTTCTGTAATAAACCCATGGTTTAAGTCCAGGGTTTAGGGTTGGGGTGCCCATGGTTTAAGACCATGGTTTTGTAAAAATGCGCAGGATAAATAAGTGCTTGTGTAAAGAAGAAAGGTTAGGTTTTATGATGTAAGAAAGATTAAGGCGAAGCTAAGGTTGATTTTGTAAGGAAAGGTTAATTCCTAGCTGTGTGCGTGGATGACCTTTGCAGCTGTGTGTGCAGAGGATTTTGGTAAAGAAGATTGAGGAAAGACCTGCAGCTGTGTGCGCAGGGGCCTGCTGCTATGTGCGCGACTTTTTAAGGATTGAAGGGATCTGTAGCTGAGTGTGCAGATCAAACTGTGGTTTTGTAGCAAGTTGAATAGAAGACAGTTTGTGGACGTAGCCCCTACACTGGGGGTGAACCACGTTATATCTGGTGTTGTGGTTTCTTGTGCTGTTTCTGTTTCTGTTGACTTTTATGCATTAATAACTGTATACATATGATAAGTTAGATCGCTGTTAATATTTAGCTTCGCTGTGAATTCCCTGTAGTGGGTTGAGCAAGTCACGACTGTTTATTTATCTGCAAAGTTGTATGTGAATGAATGTAAAGCTTTATAATTATTGATTAATAAGGTTATTAAAGGCTAAGGTACAGTAATCCCCCTCTCTGCTTGCAGAAACTTGATTCTGCGGCACCCCATAGCTGTTTCGGGTGAGACTGCAACCTGCGTGTAGGTTGTTGCCGAAAGGGCCAACACTGTGGTCTTTTGTTGGTGCGACACTAAAGGATTAAACCCGGGTCTGCCCTATTGCCCAACAAGGAATATCTCTTGAAATTGCTGATGTAGCTCCCCTTTGCAGCTCTGGAGGTTTACCTTAGCGAATCCCTAGCTCTTCTTAGGATCTCTTCTGGATATGAAACATGTGTTACTGGTGGCCATTTAGGGTTTGCTCTGGTACTTAGTCTTCTTGAAGCCACCTTATTCCAATGGAATCGCCAGATAGATGATTACAACCAGAATAGTGTCCAAACTTTGTCTATCATCAAAGCAAGATCTATGTCATCTCCCAAGGAAACTGAGCTTCAATCTCCTCTCCCCAACAATGGTGCCAATTTCCAGGAAACTTTTCTAGGTTGTAGCTCGAGGATGCCTGGTAACTTAAATGTTTTTATGGTTTTTTAAGTGGATCAAGTTAGGTGACCTATAGGACCTCACACTCTCAAGACATGCATGAAACTCAATTCAGGAATAAGGCTTCTAACTACCACTATTTAGAGGTTTGATAATATGGTGCAAAGATGGAGAACTTATCATGCTGGAAGATTCATACATAAAATAGATATATATATATATATGGCTAATCATAACAAGGAAAGTACTTATAATTCAAATTATCAATATTCCAATAGGATGATAGCTATCAAACATCAATTGACCTGAATAAACCTGAATAACACATTCGAGCATAAGCACAGAATAGACAAGAAATGAAAGCTAAACATATGATAGAAAAAGAGCTTATATTAGGTCATGAGAAATATGAGAAGCTTGAAAATAGTAATGGTATACAAGTCCCTGAATTTGAACCCTTTCTATAACACAAGTCTTAGGATTTATAGCCTTAACAAAAATATTCAGATCCTGAAAAATTGGATCTGTTTTACTAAAAATAGATAAAATTAATTTTTTTTGCAAAATTAGGTCAGAAACCCTAATTTAACTACTAGTTTAACTAACTCTAACACATGTTCACTCTTTGAACCTTTTGATGACTACAATGAGTTCTAGAGGAAAACTGTAACTGGTCTTCTGATGGATGAGCCATTGTTGGTTAAAATAGGTAGGGTTTTGTGACCCTCTCCTCTTTGATGTATCCCCAAAACTGGAATAGACCTCCTTTGTTGGTGCACTTCAGAAAATTTCAGCTTTGACACTTCATCATTCTCTTTCCCAGGTGTTGGCGAAGTAAAATCTTCATTTTTCTACTGTAACCTACCCTATTAGGTCAACTTTTGCCCTAAAAATTTGGCTAAACTGCTGAAAAATAGGGCTCAGATATGCATTTGGTTCTCCACATATGTGATACTTGTGTATAAAATGAAAGAGGTTTTTGTATATTGGGGTTTTTTGAGAAAAAACCTCTCTCAGGTTCTTGAAATTCATTTCCATTTTCCAGATATCTGTATTTCAAACACACATGTAAAACAGGAAAATACTGAGATCCGAAAATTAGGGCTCAGAGATGGATTTGATTCTCCCACTATGAAATACCTGTAAGAAAACTGAGAGAGTTTATTGTTCTTTGACATGTTAGGAACAAAAAAATCTGAGCATTTTTCAAAATGATTCTCCATTCGCTCAGAATCACCATTTTAAAATGATTCCTTTTCATAGTAAAACGCCAATTTCGGTGGCTTAGCGTGGGATGAAATTTCGGTCTTTGCTGCCGAAAGTTTGCTTTCTATGGATTAGAGACCATTTTGAAACCACTCTTAGCCACAAAAACCTGTGTTTTGAGTCTTTTGAGTGGGTCCTCCTCCCTATACCTGCAAAATTTAAATTCAAACCCTAGGGAAGGATAGGGTTTAGATTTCCATTAGTCTTTTGAGATCAATAACAACTTCTTAGCCATCAACTCATGCTTTACTGCAATTCCCTGAACTTTTAGGTGGTTGAGAGTATTTAGGGTTTTGTTTGCTAGCTTCCGAAAGGCAGGGCTTTCGGTGGCTAATGAACTATTTGAAATTTCACCCAAGCCATCGAAAGTTTCCCTTTCCAAAAACGTATCTCATTTGCTTTCGGTGGTTAACGTCATCCAGAAAACCCTCGTTAAGCTACCAAAACCAAATATTTTCGGTGGCTAATGAGCTGTTGGAAATCTCACCTAAGCTACCAAAATTTTCTTTTACCAAAATTTTAACCAATAATGTAATGAGTGAGCTTTTGGTGGATAATCATGGTCCTGCGTTAAACTGTTAGCTGCCGAAAGGTGAGCTTTTCGGTGGCTAATGAGTTGTTGAAAAACTTTCCTAAGCCATTGAAAGCTAAAACTTTAAAATTTTCTTAAAAAATAGAACATCAGATATCCCAACCTTGTTAGTTATCCCAATATATTTCCTAATATGACCTGAAACCTTCATCACTAATAAAAAAAATAAATTGTTCTTTGTGAACTTATTGAAAATTTTATTTAGGAGATAACATGTTAGATGCTTTCTTTTGCTACCATGGTTAAAATAAGCAAAACTCATAGCCTTGGTCAATGACTAGAGAATATTTCTTGGTTTGAATTGATGGTGCTGGTGTAGTTTTATGTCAATGATACTTTCAGATTCCATGGTTCAAGATTATTATATCATCACACCAAATTCAAAGCATTATGCCATAGAGGTTCCCTTCTTGGATGTGAAATGCACCAACTATTTAGAGGAGGCACATTACTAATACAAGGGATGGCAGTAGATCCTGATGTAGGTGTGTGCAGGCCTTGTTTTGTACCAGCAGAGTCCATGACAGCATTGACGTGGAAGGTCATGTTGCAAAATGACATTTTACTTTACAACCCTAAAATACTGGATATGTGTTACACTGCTACTGGAAACGGGGATGATGACTAAAAATATGAGTAATGATGAGAGGAAGGGGAGTAAAAAAATCATAGTATAAATCTTACAAGAGATATATTGCATCCTCAATCAAGAGAAATATATGTGGCATTGGAAAAATGATTGGGAGATGAAGGATGCATAGTATGTGGTCAAGACAAATTCTGTGTTGCTAGAAGCCGAGAAGGAGATGATTGAAAACATGCTTTGTAGTCACAATGAGAAGCTGGCCATTGATTTTTTTCTTATCAGTGTAAGCATTGGAATTTCACTCTATGTAGGAGTAAGCTACTCTTGTAGCAAATGGACCCTCTTTCCAGCCACAAATTTGATGATAATTTGGTAGAAATTTCATGCATGGGCATAGCTATACCATGTTCTAGGATCCATGCATATGGGGGAACAATGCTTATACATATGGGTATTTCCCAATTCTAAATTTATCCAAATCATTAAGGTTTCAATCATATGTTTTGCTTTCATATCCAAGATTGTGAAGTGAGAAATTTGCAAGAGATGAAAACCATTTCTATCATTTTAAGGATGTGTTCGTGCATAGATTAGTATTGTTGCTAGTTGGAAAAAGCATAACCATAACCTTATTTAATGTCAAAACTACCAAGTTGAGCATGGTCCTTCCCTGATTTAATAATTTTGGTCTAGTCTTCGTTTATGCGTTCAAGATAATGACTTATTTGGAGAAGAAAGAGCTTTAATATGGTCTTTGAAGAGAGTGTGCATCATCTTTTCGGGTTTAATTATCATGTCAGCATATTTTCGAGTTTAACTATACTAGTAAATTGACAACTTTATTCTTAATATGGACTTCATATGTTTTAAAATTGAGTTGAGAAAAGGAGGTTATGTGATTAATGAGTGCAAGCCATGCGAGCTCCTTTCTTTGGTACAAAGCTTTAAAGAAGTATTCGCTAGCTATAACTAGGAATTCCTAACATTTAGTTATGGCATCCTCTTTTCTCTTAGGTTGTAGATAGCTTCTCAGTTCATCCAATTGCTATATGGTGAAGGGTCAAATGACACATGAAGAGAAACACATCCTCTTTTCATCAAATTTGAAACCTATTATTTTCTCTCTTTCATAATATATTCCTTAGTACTCGATTGAGAGTTCATAATATTTTCATAATACCTAACTGACAAAAAAGTTAATTGCACTTGCATTATTTTGAACCGTAATCATAACCTAAGTTTCATGCCATAGTGAATTTTCACGTTATCGGTGAAGACTGATAATTTCAATGGTATATAATGATTTAAGGAAAGCATCATCAAGTGTAAATTTAACCTCCATATGAAACTACATGCAAACTTGTTTCTTGTAAGGAAATACCAACTTTCATCGATGCCCCAAGGAAGAAGAATTTAGTTGATGATGGAAGCTCACACTTCTTAAATTTAAAGACATTTCAATTAATTATGGAATCTAAAAGTTAATAAATTTATAGAAATTTTGGTGTTTGGAATACAATTGAAAATCTAACCCCCATATTCTCCACATCTTCACACACCCCTTCTTCAAAAACCCTCAAAAGAAACCAATGTTCCATACTAAGAAAATCATTTATCAATTCACCATGGGGTAATCAAGTGATGAGTTCTCTCTTTGTGTAGGTTGTTACCTCACCCATTCATATGTGTTCATAGAGTAAAATTCACCCTAAACCAAATCTAACAGATTAATGTTTTGCAAAATCATTTTTCCATTCGCAACATTGAAACATTCATAAATTTTATAGAGTAATGTGGGGTTAAATGGAAGGTATTTACCGATTTTTGGGGCATTGTAACCTCTTGACGACCTCTGTGACCTTTGCTATGTGGCCTCTCAACCTCTGTAACCTTCAAGACCTCGACGACCCTTACAAAATCTCAAAAACCTCCAGGATTCGAGATTGGTAAGGTAATTGAAAACGTAGTCTCTTGCTGAATTAAGTCTGTTGAATTTTAAATGGGATCTAAAAATATACTTTTTGCATCCAATAATGCTGGAACCACTCCAACATCTTGAAACACCCTTGATTATCAAGCTTATAATTTCTTGATGTCACTAGATCCATCTTCATCTCTCCCTCACGTTCTTGACAGGTTTTTGAGTTGTTTGAGTCGTCGAGCTTGAGACAAACCCACTTTGTGTCTTGCATCCCTTCCATTTGACAACTTTATACAAGGTTATGAGGATGTACTATTTCTTGTATCTTTCTTTATTTTATTTTATCTTATTTTTGGTACTTTTTAGGAGTTGCGTTTTCACTCCCACATTGTACTCATACTGAATGTATCATCTAGTCCCATTGACCTACTTTTGTGGTCATTTGTTGGACAATAATAAAATTATCTTATCTCATCTTATCTGGGTGATCATGTGAGTAGATATCTATTTAAAATTATGTTCTTTGCATATATGCCCTCTAAAATGTTTTTCATCACAGTTGTAGCAAATTCCAAAGCATTGACATCCAACCATCGTGTTTGGAGACAACTTTTGGATTCTTAAAGGTGGCATGTTGGAGGTGATGGGAATAGGAGCCATGGGAGGTACAAGTAGGAAATGGAGGTCTTTTGGTTTGGGCGTTTATCACATCTTGGCTTCTCTAGCTCTATCACACAAGCTTCCAACCATGTTGTGGGGCGCTGCATTATGACATGTGCAAAAATTATCTCTTTATATTTTATAGAATCATGGAATCATTAGAAATTTGGAGGGAGATTTTATATGTTCCTAGAGCCTGTACAACTCACCCCTTGTTCTAAAAATTCATGCAACATGGCTGACCCCAAGAAAAGTAAAAACATAGTTGAAAGAGGATCAAGGAAATAGGCAATGTTGCAACAAGGTTATATTTTTTGTAAGTTTTCTCTAGAAATCAAGAATCCTCATGTAGATTTGAATCATAGAAAATGTTCCCTTATCCATATAATATTTCTCATGGAGGTCATCATAAGCTCCAATGGGTTATAGTGTGTACCAAAAATGGTGAAGCAAAGAGATAAGACAATTATAATATAGTTGTTTATACTAGTGAGTTAGAAATGTTAGTATTCCCTTGCTTTCACAATATTGAAATGCTACAATAGTAAATTAGGAGAATAAACAACTTCCTATGTTATAAATACTCAAACATGGTGCAACAAACATCTTTACAAAATTATTGCATTTAGGTAGATAATCATCGAGGAAGAGTGTTACAGGGAATGTGACATGTGGATATTAATACGTTCTTACATTTGAAATATGGAAGGTGACATTTCATTGGGAACTCATTCCACTTTTTTGGCTGAAAGCGCTCTATAGCAGGTAACAATGTGGCTTTGTACATGAGAAATCAACATTAAACCTTAGTGTAAAACTGAAATATAATGTTCCATTAGATCGATACAATTGTCAATGCCACTAACTAATAATTGAAGGAAATGCATAGTATAAAATGGGGACATACAATAATGCAATCACTCTTAACACAAAAAAATCATGAAATCGACATTGATGGAGTCTCTTGGCAAGCATTAAACAGGAAAATTACCCACACAAGCACATTACTTCTGCAATGACTATAAGGTTTAAAAACATATGATAATGCAATTATTCCGAGAACGAAAAAGTAACTCATGAGAATGGCATTGACCAAGTCTTTTGATAAGAACTTGAACAACAAAAATAGTGAAACAAGTACAACACTTCCGATCAGAGGAAAGCACATTGCATGCTCCTTTGACATGGTCTCCTTTGCAACAAGAAACACATCAATTGTAGAAAATCAAACAAATAAATGAACCCATTTATTGTTCCATATTACATATTTAAAACAAAAGATGATAAAATAAACAAAGAACAACAATGGTCAGTTTGTATTCAGTTACAGAAGGAGGTGTAGGATTCATTGAACGATAGCAACCAACATACACAGTAAGGCATGATGTCAAGACTACATTCATGTTTGGATTCACCTTTATAACAAGGGGTTCCAGTGATAAAACTACAATATCAAATTAACAAAATAAATTAATTTCCGTGGGTGCAAATTAAGAAAAAATATGCATTAGCTTAGAACCAAGCTGAGAGGATACATTCAAAGGCTATCACCCAACATACATAAAATTCTGGCAAGTGGAGAATTGGAGTGCACTGCACGATTAGGGTTCCTTGGATATATCCTAGATGTGTATGTAAAAGAAGAAAAGGAATTTTCCTGAGTTGCCAATGCAACAACAAGTCAAGACAAGATCTCATCATGTGATTAGAGATGTGAAGGAAAAGGAATTCTATAATCTAACCTTTGCATTTGAGAGGAAAAACAAACTCATAGGATCCAACTGGGAGTTTCATCTTTTTCTTGAACACTTGTAAGTTAGGCTCATAGAACCATGTGTTTTTCTTGAGCGCTGTGAAATCCCTTATGCCAGACTGCTCAAAATTGGCCAACATTATGTTACCAAAAGCACATGTACTCTGGATCCCTTCAGTATGCATCTAGATTCGCAACTGCATCAATTCTTCTCCCATTTTCGACACGACAACTTTTCTGCAACCACATTGAGTTTCAAATGCTTAGATGCCTTTGGGAGGGGTAAATGGGGACACTTCGGCACATCAAATTTCTTCTCTTCATCCATTTACTTTGGATATAAATTACTCCACTTCACATCCCCCCTGCAGTCTCCAATGAAAAAGTAGTGGAATCTAAACGAGGAGCACACTGTGTTATCACTCCAAGGAACTCCTCTAGGTTGCAGCTCGAGGATTCCTGGTAACTTAAATGTTTTTCATGGTTTTTATAAATGGATAAAGTTAGATGACTAAAGGACCTCACACACTCAAGACATGCATAAAACTCAAACAAAATATAAGGCTTCTAACCACCAATGTTCAGAGGGTTGATAATAAAATGAATAAATGGAGAACTTACTATGCTGGCAGATTCATATATAAAGCAATCACATATGAATGGCTAATCATAACAAGGAAAAATACTTGTGATTCAACTCATCAACACATAGATAGGATGATATCTATCTGGCATTAGATGAAAATAATAAACCTGAATCAGACATTCAAGCACAAGTACAGAACATAAAAGATATGGAAGCTGAACATATAATGGAAAAGAGCTTATATTAAATGATGAATAACATGAGAATCTTGATAACAATAAGGGTCTAAAAGTCTCCAAAGTTGAACCATTGCATCAAAATAAGTCTTAGGCTTTATAGCCTTTACAAAAAATCTTCAGATCCTGAAAAATTGGATCTGATTTACTAAAAATAGATAACATAATTGTTTTGCAAAAATTTAGGTAAAAAACCCTAATTTAAGTGCAAGTCTATCTAAATCTAACACTTTGTTCACTCATTGAACTCTTTGATAAATATAGTGATTACTAAAATAGAGCTTTAACCTGTTATCTGACAGATAAGCCATGGTTTGTAGAAAACAGGTAGGGTTTGTGACCCATTTCTCCTTGATTACACCTTCAAAAATGGAATAGACCTCCTCCACTGGTGCTTTTCATCAAATTTCAGCTTCATAATTCACCCCTGAGGTGTTTGTACCCATCAAAACTTGTTCTGTGTGTAAACATATCATTCTGCACCCTTTTGTGCTTTTGGTGGTTAAGGAAGCAGAATCCTGGGTCTGTTAGCTGCCGAAAGCTTTGCTTTCAGTGGCCAATGAACAGCTACTATGTTCGCCTAAGCCACCAAAAGCTCTGTTTTCTGCCAAATTTTATTAGCCTTTAAATAAACCTTTTACATCTTTTACCTCTATCCTTTCGGTATTTCTTCCATTTGCATAAGGTTTGACAGAGCTGCAGCATCATGAGCTGCCTCAGGATCCTGAAAGCTTGCTGCTGCCTCTGCTAGGGTTTCTGGTGCAAAGTGAGTTTGAGGGTTTGGGTTGGAATTCTTCATCTACAACCTCAATAGTCTGATCATCCTATAAATCCTGGTGTTGTCCTTCATAAATATCATATTTTTTTTTTGCAACATGAAATACATCCCTTTCATTTCTAGCAGAGAATTATGCATTTGTGTATTTTTCTTGGTTAGTATTGCATTAGTTCTTTTTATCTCTCTCTCTAATATCTCCATTTCATGTATTTTCCCTAAGAGCTAGTTGATTGTCTGAGACCTAGGTTTGCTTGAGGAGGTCTTTTCCATTGGTTCCTATTGACCTTCCCTTGGTGTTGGTGAGGGGAACTCCTCATATTCTGCTGCAACTTGTTCTGTTAGGTCAACTTCTTGCTCCTTTTCTTCTTCTTCTTTTGAGTAGGGTAAGTTAAGTATATTTCCACTTTATGTTGGGGCATTCTTCTCCTTTCCACTGAAGTCCATATTTCTTTTGTCTTGGTTGGTTTTAGAATTTGGAGAATGCTAATCCACTATCACTGGTGAGATAGCCCTTCTCTTCCTCTTTCCACTCCTGGTAGTTGTGGATTTATTTGAAGAGGACTTTCCTTTGTCTTCTGGCTATAAGCATGTTTCAAACTCATTCCAGAATAATAAATATGTCCATGCTATGTTTCTTATTTGTAGCAATTCTTGGACAATGAGTTTTATCAGGCCATAGTGAGATAACCTCCCTGCAATTTTGGTGGGTTGGGCCTTGACCTGATGGGCCATCTTGGTTAAGATCTTGTGGAGGTATAAAGGTAGGTTTAAAGGGCTTCTGCATGTAAAATTATTCATCAATTTAAAGTGATATATCATCACCCTTTTATACCTGCCTTCACAGGTTATATAAACCAATATTGCTTTCAATAATTGCTTCCAATTCTCCTCAATCCAGGTGGATGGGATGCTTTTCTTCCATACCATGTTTTTGTGTTCAGGATTTAAGTAGGACTTGAACTCCACATCCTTAATAATGGTGGTCTTAAACCATTTCTCCATAGTCCTTTGGATTTCTGTAACTTTTGATCTTAGGGTTTCATCAACCTAGAACTCTTCCTTGCCTATCAATGCCTTGGAGCCATCAAAAGAAAGAGCAAAGTATTTTGCCACTTGCTGGTGGGAACCCTAGATTTTCTCACATAACCTGTAACATCCTGCATCTCTGAAGAATTGGAATACTTCTGGATGTGACTCAATATAGATAATGCCACCCAATTCCTGTCTAAGTGCAGGTCCTCCTCCTTTCTTCATCTCTCTACTGTGCTTCTAGTACCTGCAAAAACCAAAATTTGAATTCTGTAAATGGGATTAGCACACTAGTTTCAGGGGTGGTCTGGAGCAGCGAGGATACATGCAGATAACTGTGGAGTGTACTGAGGATATGGTGCTGATTTTGAGGGGTTAATCAGTCGATTGGTACTTGAGTGCAATGATGGTAGACTTTGGTGATAACCACGAGATAGTCAGTACAACGATCATCTTTAACTGGAAACTGATGTTTTCTGGTGGTTCAACTGCAGTCATGGGACAG
>LPNX011163503.1:0-15000 GCA_001517045.1 Pseudotsuga menziesii | reverse complement strand
CAATACCTGGGATACATCATATCTAAAGAAGGGGTAGCAGTATACCTAAGGAAGATGAAGCTATCATGGGATATCGTACACCCCTAAATATATACAAGGTAGGATCATTTATGGGATTGCATGGATATTACATAATATTCATAGAAGGCTTCTCAAAATTAGCACATCCAATCACCTAATTACACAAGAAAGGAGCTAAATTTGAATGGAATCCAAAGTGTGAGTAAAGTTTCCAGAATTAAAGATATTTCTCACTAGTACACCAATTTTCAAAATTGTTGTTTCAAATAAATATTTTTTGGTATGTAGAAATTTTAAAATGAAGGAATTGGTGGAGTTCTTATGAAAAATGAGCATGTGGTTTGTTATGAATCTAGGAATTTGAAGGAACATGGTAAACATAATGTCACACATGATAGAGTTGGCTATTATTGTGCATTCCTTAAAAAATCTGGAGACATTATATTATGGGCATGCAATTTGAATTAAGAAAAAATTATAGTGGTTTGAAGTACGTATTTGAAAAATAGTTTTTAAATTAAAGGAAACAAGATGGATGGAATTTGTTTGTGAGTTTGATTTTGATATCAACATATAAAAGGGAAAGAGAATAGGGTTGGAATCACACTCATCATAAGAGTATATGCAATGCATTCTAAAAACATTAGAATTTGAAAACCAAAATTTTGGAAGGTGTTATTTCATATCAACATTATATTCAGGTAAAAGAAGGACTTACAATTGTAATTCGCATAACATAAATTTAAAGAATATAGGTTAGATAATGATGGGATTTTTATGAATAATAATAGAATTTACATTCCTAATTTTCTTAAATTGAGGAAGATAGTAATGGATGAGAGATACAACATTCCATACACGGGACATCTTGGATATCAAAAGACAATTACAACAGTAAGAAGTTGATACTTTTGGCAAAGGAATGAAAAAAGGAATTGTTGAGTGTTTATCAATACGCATGGAATGTCAGAGAGTAAAGGTTGAAAATGGATATCTAGCTATATTATTTCATCCATTTCCAATACCATAGTGGAAATGGGATGTGGTGATAATTGGTTTTGACACCAATTTGTCTAGGATAGTAGGACAACATGATTCAATCATGATAGTGGTGCATGAGTTAACAAAGGCTGATCACTTTATTCCAATTAATTCAACTCATAAGGAAATTAACTTAGCATACATTTTTATGATATATATTGAAAGATTACATGGAATACCCAAGACAATTGTTTTAGACAAGGATCCAAAGTTTACCTCAATATTTTGAAAAGGGATATTAAAAGGATTTTGAACAAATTTGAATATGACTACATCATATCACCGATATATAGATGGGAACGATGAAATAGTTAATTAAGTTATTGAGGATATGCTCAAAATGTATGTAATGGATCATCCATTAGAGTGGGAAGATTACTTGCATTTGGTGGAGTTTGCTTATACTAATGGATATCATGCATCTTTAAAATGAGTCCACTTGAAGCATTATATAGTATAAAATGCAATACTCCAATTATTTGGGATAAGCAATAAGACAAGTTGGTAATTGGTCCATAATTTCTTAAAAAAATGGAAGAGAAGATGGTTAAGATTGGGTAGAATTTGGAAATAGCATAGGAGATGTAGAAATGTTATGTAGACAAGGGAAGAGTAGAAATAGAAGTCCAAGTGGGTGAACATGTGTATCTAAAATTCAAGTCAAAGAAGAGTTACCTTAAGGTGGGATATGCCCTATGCTGGCACCCAAGTATTGTGGGAAATTTGAAATATTAGCTAGTATAGGGATTGTTGAATATGATCGCTTGCATCACCTCCTTGCTTAAAACTGCATAACATGTTTCATGTGTATTTATTGAAAAATTATGTCCTTAATACTAACCACATTATTGATTGGTATTTGATTCATGTGGAACCAGAAGGATATATCTTGATGCTACCACTTCGTATCCTGGATAGGAAAATCACATTGTTCTAGAATAGGGCCATTGAGTAGGTAAACGTCTAGTGGATCCATTACAGCCCTGAAAAATCAATGTGAAGTTTTATGATGTTATGTGGGAGACATACTCGTAGTTGTTTTGAAATTTTGTATATGTACATAGTGTTGATATGCACTAAGGATGGTGCATAAATTCTAAGGGAGGGGAATGCCACACCCTATTTTTTACCCCATTACGTAATCATGTAAATATGTATATAATGATGAAATGGATAGAAGTTAAACATAAATAGTCTATTATGGTCACGATTATGTAATTATGGACATTTATGTTTCATATAAAAAATAATGACTACTGTAGATAAAGAAGGTTGAATATAAGAGGGGGGTATGATTCCACAAGAGAGGGAAGTGAGAAGAGGGTTTAAGGGGATATGAAACTAGTGACTTATTCTTTTTATCTTAAGTTTTATAAAACCTTTTTAATTACACTGCATTAACCATAACTTGAGTTAATTATCCTAATATTGGGATTATAAGGGGAAAATGAGTTAAGTATGCCCCTTGTATAGTTCTCATCACCCATGCATGTTTTATTGATCTTATTACTGAGAGGGGGGCATTGAATCAGCAAGACCGTAGATATCTATATTATTTCAATTAAATGGATTTTCACAAATTAAAATTTTTAGCAGGAACAATGGAAAACACAACAACACAAAAATATCTGAGAATACACACACACACACACACACATCGGTGCGAGAATGCAATTTTCAAACTTGATAACCCACTCATTTCAGGTGTTGACATGATCCTCAAGCAGAATCTAATGGTTTTTGGCACCAACTTCCAAAAACTTCAATCTATGAGAGAACCAACTAACAAACTTGAGGCACCAACATAAATAGATATCCATTTGACTATGCAAACTCTGTGTTGTGTCAATCAAGCTCCAACTTGTGGATAATTGCGATATCCAATTATGGAAGCACCAACCTTCAAATTATATTCTCCATCACCAACTGGAAGGAAGCTTCAACCCCCTAGGTTTTATCTTCTTCAATAGAAAGGGTGCTATAACACTCTAATTATATTTAGCAGCTACAATTGGAAGAAGGATCCAACCCTCTGGGTTTTATCTTCTCCAACATAAAGGATGCTACAACACCATGATTATATTTTCTAGCACCAACTAAAATGAGTCTATGACCCCATGTTCCTTGCCCCGTCCGACATCCTTGATATGAAATAAAAATATAATGAATAACTAAAAATACAGGATACCTTATATTTGATTAAAGTATTCACAATACACAAATACTGTCACTTTTTTTATTATTATCTTCATTTGAATATTTTCATTTGGATGAGTCTACATCTAAATATCCATGTCTAATAGCCAGTTGTTGAAACTTCGATGTGAGATAATATTGTGATCTGCAAAGCTTATGTGTTTCTATGATATGTTTCTTTATGTTGAACAAATCTCTCCACTAACTCACTTATATTTTTCTATGGTCTACCTCTTTCACCGAGTAAGAACATCACCCATATAGAATACTGGTTTCAAACTATATGACATGCTCTTTGTTGTTCATCATTGATTGATTTGAGCACTTCGATTCTATTGTGTAAACACTCTTTCTATGATAAACAAGCCATTAATACCCCAAATAATTATGAAGCTTGTCTAACCAGATGATCTCATAAGATTACTTCACCACATTTGTCTCTTGCTTATTTATAGTCATATTATGTCAAGAGATGTGTCTACTTGGTGAAGTTCCTTATTCTTGGAAATGTCCCCACTTGTTTGTTAGAAAACATGATCATAAAGTAATAACAATAAATAATAAACAAGATGCAAATATTAAAACACATTAACACATTACAAGAGAGACACCAATATAATGTGCTTCACCCAAGATGGACAATGTCCTCAAAGAAATTTCCAGTCTATTATTATACCATCCAACAAAAAATGAAGGAATACAACCTACAACAAATATATTTCACTTCCTTTGCATTCTCTCATAATATCTCTCACATAATCATAGAGATCACATTTACAATGCTATAATACAATACGCAGTCATATTACAATGATTTCCTTTTCTAGAGGAATTACCATTGAAAAATAGCATGGGTCACCCAACACCATGGACCCATAAAATGTTGGCCAACAAGCATTCTAAAAAATTTCTTTCAGGAGCAAATCCCCCGAACCCACTTTCTTAAGGGTTTCACACCCAAACCCCCCAACCTGTGGGGTGGTTTCCCTGCACCCTCTGCTAGAATGAGTGTATAGTAAAATTGGGGTACAAACATGGATAAACAATAAAATCTCTGAATTGGGAAGATCAGGGTCCTCAACCAACATTGTTTGTCTTTTCATCAAGTTATTATTTTTGTCGTCGTGTCGTTTATCATAATTTATCTTTGTGGGATATGGCACACATATGCCAATTTTCTTGTGGGAATTTTGCATATAAGTTCATAACTCATATTTTTCTTCACGAGTCTTTATACCACAACCATTTTCCTTGTGGTACTTTTACACATGAGTTTGTCTTTCATGTTCTTCATTCGTAAGTTTCACATAGATGGTATTTGTGCATATCTACCATTTTCAATGTTCTTCTTTATGAATTATTGTATGCCCACATGTGACCAATATCATTGTGGGATATTTGGTCTCATATACATTGTTTTGATTTTCATATTTTCACATAGATATACATATTTTCTTTGTTGTAGTCGACACACACACATTTACCTAGACACATAGAGATCAAACGTACATGAGTATAAATGTAACACTTATCATTAATTTGGATTATGGCATGTGAAAGAACAAGTTTTACATAAATGACAATACATTATTCAACAATATCCCCCTTTTTCATTGATGTCATCAAACATAGACTCCCCCAAAAATATACATACACCCCCTATGACTGCTCCCCCTGTCATTTGGATCTCACTTTCTCTCCCCCTTTGAAATCAATGTTAATGGGGTGTACAAAGATTTATATCTTAAGTGGGATATGTTTTGGTTGATCAAAATATTGGTGATAGTTTATGTAGAGCTACTTTTGCAGTCATAACCTTTTCTTTCATTTCTTTCTCTTTACCCATAATTCCTTTTCCTGCTTATTCATCAGGAAATGGATTTAGTCTTTCTGAGCATTCTTTTATAGTTTTTCCTGATTTCCTTTTGTAAATCTAAAAATGATTCTGTAATTCGATCAACTTCTTCCTATAAGGGTTCAAGTTCACTAACTCTTTTGGATTGTTCTTCCTTGATGCTACAATTTTTTTGTTGTTGACTTTTGAATTCTTTGATTGTGTTAATTTTCTCGATACTTGATAGTGTGGCTAATATATCTCTCAATTTATTCTCTATTTCTTGTACTCTTTGCAACATTTGTGCCATCTCCTTTATTCACTTATCGGTAATAAGTTATGCCCAAAGTTGAGCACTTTCATTGTATGGCTCAATACATCTTCATTCCAGAGCTATGATGCTTTCAACTATAAAATCCAATTTGTTCAACTTCCTTTCTCTTTCTACCTTAATCTTTGGAGGTGTCATGGTCTATCGTTCGTTGGCCTTAGCATGTAGATCTTGGATCTCTTTTTCCAACTTCATGACTTTCCTTTCTAGATATCCATCTTCATCAAATTTGATAATCTAGAACCATGTTTTATACTTCCTGCATTAATTTATGTAGTTTTATGGTTTGTTGTTGTTCTTTCTCAGCTTCCTGCTTCAAGCAATTGCTCCTAATGTCTTCTTTCTCTACTACCATATTCAACTCCGACTCTCTCTAGGTATTCTTTTCTTGTTCCATCTTTAGTTTGGAACATTCTTATTGAAATTCCTTTTAATTTTTACTCTTATACCAGTCACTTGTAGTGGCCTCATGTCTCCACCTTATTTCTTCTGCAATCGTTGTGTGTAGTGCATGTAGCTCATTTACAAACAGTTATGACAAAGTGAGATCAACATGACTTTCCATCTTTTGTATTTCTTGAGAAAGACTCATATCTATGGATGAGATTATTACAAGTTGAAGCATTTCTATTTCTTTTGTTTGGACAACTTGATGTGTCTGTGAACATCCAAGCTGTGTCTCCGAGTGTGTTTTCTCTATATTTTTATTCTCTTCCCAAATCTGTCGTATTAGTTTTTTTATTTTTGTATATGTTCAATCTTTAGTATAACTTCTTCTTGCCTAGTTTCAAGATCGTCAATTTTAGTCTTTGTTTCCACACTTTTGAAGGCTTCATCAACTATATTTATGGTCTCTACCCCAATTTGTTCTACATCAATCATTGTCAATGTTTGAATTTTCCTTGGTTTTCTTGTCTTTCTTTTCTTATTTGAAGCTTCTTCTAAATGCGATGCTCCTTTTCTCTTTTCTAATGGCACAATTTGCGTAGATACTTCAGATCCTTGTTTGGAATAAGTCTATGTATTGGCATCCTCCTCTTCCATGGGTGTTGGATTGTTTAATTTCTCCTGATGTTTATATTCTTCCTCTTCTATCATTGGGGTTTTCCATTCTAGGTCTCATTCTTTAACAATTTTTGTGATATCATCTTTAGAACATATGTACAAAGTGGTGAACCATCGATTTTCAAGATCCCTTTTGGCCTGTATGTATGTATGATGCATTCCAATCATGAATCGAACAAACCCCTTGAAATAATACACTATGTGGGATTGTATGCATGGATTATTATTTAGAATATCCTTAATTTATTTAGCATACATAAAGAAATTAATGTTGTATTTTTACCTTTCTATAATTATGGGAAAACACATGTTTGTATATTTGGATGCTTGAAAGGGTCTTATATTCTTGTTGAAGAACTGGATCGCTTCTGGTTCCTTCCAACCCACAAGATAAATACAAATCAATAACTAGTCATAGTGAAAAGGGTTACATTGTTCTTGCACTTCTATGCAGTCATTGTTGAATTCATTCAACGAGAAGGTTTACATGTTCATTTGTACTCTTGCAACATAGTTTTCTATAGCCATAATAACTGCAACTGATACTTGATCAGGGAAACTCTTTCAAAACATGTTGCATGCCAGTAATTGGTTTGTGAATCTTACTACTTCATCCTTTATTTGTGTGAACTAGAATCCTTTGTTGGCTCGCTTAGCTCCATATTTCCCAGACATCTTCTTTCCAAGATATTTTTCTTGATTTTGATCCATGAGAATATTTGTGTATTATCCAATGGATGGAATTCCAATTATTGATTCAATTATCTTGGAATCAATGGAAATCACTGTGTTCGTCAATAGGTATCCAACATGCACTTATGATAACAACAATCTTGCACAGACCTTTACTTGTGGGGTTTTTTTTTCGAATAATGAAATTTCCAACATATTTAGTATCCCTATTCTTGAAAGGTCTGGGGTCACAAACTTACTATTAGACTTGTATACAATCATCTTTTACAGAAAGTGAAATGAGAATGGGAAGAGAGTTTCGCTTACCTAGTTTATGACAGTTGATCCAAGCTTGGTCTTCTCTCACTTCAACCTTCTCCAAAGCTTCTAGGGATGCTTCTCTTCACTTGCAAAGAACCAATTATTCAAGCAATATCTCATACATACATACATACATACATGCATACATACATACATACAAACATACATACATATATATAAGAGGTTAGATGAAACATATAACAATAATATAAATAACTTCATTCATTAACCAATATACATGAGAAAAGCACAATACAAATATTGGAAGAATTCTCTTTATTAATAAACAGTGAATAGATGAGAATACAACCCAACTTCTGACATAAGGACTACTCTACAACTGAGGACTTTGAGTTCTGCTACTCCAAGAATATGAAGGTATACCACCAACATAACTTTTCTCTTCAAAATTGATTGATTTTCCCCATCCCAAGGCCTCTAGTTATACTTTGGGAAATAGAGTGGTTTCGAGGGTTAGGATGGTTGAGACAGTTGGGATAGTTATGGATGAAGGACAAACTAATCTCATCTAATCATGATTTATATTTTTTAATGTCGAATTAAGGTACACACGATTATTTATATAGGTAAGGCATGTATGACACGCTTGTTGATCAAAGGGAACTCGCGTATGCAATATACACGCAGGTTGCAATGCACATAGTCACATGTGACATGTGAGTTGCAATGCACATAGTCACGTGTGCAACCCAAAACCTAGAATAAAATATATCAAGCTGGTCTGGAGATCATGCATCAATTTTCATGCACATTTATAGTGTTTTGGCCACTTCAATCCTAAATTTCCTTTTGTGCATCGACATAATGAATGTCAACAATCAGATGGAGAAGTGTCATTTTGGCTGATAATAGATGCCCCCTAATGTGTGAGGTAAGAGGGAAGTGATGGCCAAAATACATTACAATATTTATCTTGGAGAAATAAGAAGTCCAAGGAAACAAAGGAAGTACCTGAAACAAATACATATCAATATCATATACAAAATCATATTTGAGGATTCCATGTTCAATATACTGGAACACTAGCTCCTTTACAATATTTGATTACATCACATGATATGGGTACAAGACCACATATATTACAAAGGTGGATTGAAGCCACAATATACAATGATGAGTCTTCAAAATTTGGAAGCTGTGTAACTGATCATAACATAGTCTTGCGCAAGTTAGGTTATATAGGTGAACCTAAGGTCTTCATTGAAATCCAAAGGAATTAGTACAATCCTAGCCATGTGAATAAGTGTGTTGAAGTAAAACATGGAAATGACTCAAAAGATTGTCAATCAATAGGTGAAACTGAAAAATGAAGCAAACGAGTTCACCAATAATGATAGTGAATCCTAAGGTACCATCATAAAAACTCTAGGTCTCCATATTCAGGAAGTGATAATGAGAAACCATACTGTGATGAGGAAGGAAAAATATCCTCCAACACATCGCAAGAGTGACCAGGAACTGGATACCAGAAGGTAGACACAAATGATACTCAGATAGGATAATGATGGAATCAGGATGATAATCAGATGCAGGGATAAATCCTTGAATAGTGAGCATGACACAGAGATGACCCAAGGTAGCTTTTAACTTACAGATAGGACAACTAGAATTATTTGACATGTAGGAGACATGTGTAGATTCCCCATGTATAAAGGACAGGTGAAGGAGTAAGAAACTTGAAGTAATAGCTGATCTGAAAGTGTACACTGAGACATAAGTATCGGAAAGTTTAGAGAGTGCTATATTCAAGGAGGACATGTTGCCACTGTCTGTAACCCAAAATAATACTTCTTCCTTATCTTTCCTGTTAAATTTTAACGAGTCCAGGAAAGTCAACTCGAGTCTCTCTTCATTTTTAGCAACCTTGAAGAAGGGAGAGAATAATTATTGATAATGTCACTAATTCGTGGATTTTACGAGCCTGAACTAGTACATGCTCATTGGTGTTTTCATGTTTATAGAGTCTAAAAACTCTGAAGAAGAATCCAGGGGGGTGCTTTTTCGTCCAATTTAGTCTCCTAAGGCCGAAAAAGAACAAAACATGCCATAGAAGAACTCTCTTATCTTTTGAAGAAGCAAGGAGCAACTTTTTCGTACTTAGTCAGGGAGGTTCAAAAAAGGTTAAATTACCACCTACCCACCGCTCCTTCAAAATCAGCTTATAGCTTGAGTTTTACAAGTGTGAAGGAAATCAAGATCACTCGGAAATATCCATTTGGTTACGAGAAATGGGGCTTACAAGAATAAATTTGATGCTTTGTTCTTTGGTGTTTAACGAGCATGGCGAAGGCATAAAGTACACTTAGAATATTTTTCATGTTTAGGTCTAGAGCACGAAAAAGATAAAACTAAGCTCATAATGGGTGCTCCTTTTCCATAAATTTAATCCCTCATGTTCGATAAAGCGATAAACGTATACTTGAGAATACTTTTCTCAATTCTGTAGAAAAGAGATTGTTCCTTTCTTGTATTATTCCACATGGTCCGAGAAAATGATAACCTATCACCAATGTGGATTCCCATTCACATATTCTTAACAAGCATGAATGGACATGTTTACTCAGAAGTCAAGTCTATTTTGAGGAGTTAGACCCGAGCCTAAAGAAACTCCATAAGGGTGGGGAGCCTTAGAAAGGGAATAGCTTGTAAAAAGAGACCAAAATGAGGCTCAATTTGGCATGAAAAATAGCTAAGAAGGCTCCCTTGAACCTATGACAAATGCAGCATGAGTACCAAAAGACAACAATGTGTTCTAAACTAGGGTACTCATGCAAGGAAAGCCCTATCCATGGAAGAAAAATGGGATAGAAAAGGTAATAATGGTTACACACCATAGTCTGTGGTCAAAGTAGTGATCCTAGAGTTAAAATGGATTAGGTATAGATGCAAAAATGCATATAAATGACCACAATCCTATCCTATATGAGTGAGTAACAACTTTGAGTGACCTTGGACCTGTTGCATTAGGAAAGCATGACATGGCATTAGTTTGATTAGAATAGAATTTGAAAACTATAGGTTAAAAACCCACAATTTGAAATTATTTCTATATATATTTCAAAAATAGAAATAAAAAATACCATTTCATATTTTTACCCAATATAGGAAATTTTTATCTCTAACTTCAATCGCTCGGTGTGGACAAATCGGTGGACAATTTTCGATACCACAAGTGCCAGGTAAGCTAGCTCTTCATTCTCTTCCATTTTGATCATTTACATTTTCAATTTTATGCAAATTTGGATGTTTTAAGCTTGTATTAAGGGGGTCATGCAATACACGCATGTAAGAAACTTACACAATCGTGTACACACAACCTTCCCAAAGGAAACCCACGTGTCATACATGACCTGTCTAAAAGAGAGTCGCATGTACTGCACAACATAGGAAAAATATTGTTACAACCAAAATCAAATTGTTTTGATAATTTTTAATGTTTGATAATGGTTTCATGGTTAGGTTAAAACATGGTGTTGGAGTGGAGGGAACGAGAACATGAAGATATGGGCCGAGAGTCACTCCAAAATTCCCCCACTGTGCAAGTGTTGCAGTAAAGTGGGTTATTAAATTTCTTTTGTACTTCACCTATGCGGGCCAATGTCCATTTGCTAGAGTTTTTGATTGGCTATTGGGACCATGACCTTGGGGCCTTTGATCTTTAAGGTGAAATTTTGGAGGTGGAACTGGAAGACATATACTTCATTATGGGTTTATCTTGACAAGTAAAACCTGTCAATCTCGAGGGTACAGGCAGGGGCGATGACCCCATGAGTGTTCAGGATTACATAAACACTTAATGCACACCCAAAAGTCAGAAAAAGGGATCATGCATACCTATTGTAAATGTTAGTAACTTCTCACTGTAGGTGCTGGTATGCACTATAGTGAGGGTTATAGGATCATCATCGCTTCATCTTGCTACTCAAAACCAAATGCAGATTGTTGTAGAGTGCCTACAGGGAATTTTGATTGACTGGTGCTCGGGAGTAATCCCAATAATGAAAAAATAACTCTCTGACTACAAGAGAGGCTGGTGGAAGAATTTTGGATATTCCAGCATATTGGTGGACTTATTTTTTGAGAGAGTTCCTGCAATCAGTCCTGTGGTACCACTTGCATCCTTCTCTCCTCGTTAGCCTAGACTGACTAGGTGGGAGAGAGATTTTTCTTTGCCAAGGTGACGGTGGGTCAGTTTAGAGTGTTTATGACGATGATTTCTACTAGTGGTGGGGGTAGTATTTTCCAGCACTATAGTAGTTCCCATATGTTGGTTTGGAATTTAGAGGTGACAGTGACCTCGTCCTCCTTCCTGGAGGAGTATGGGGAGTGCTAGGTATTTTGGTTTTTCAAGTTTTTAAATTTTCATGAATTTTTTATCATAAAGATATATACATATGTATAAGAGTTTTAATCCATTTAATGTTTAAAATGCAGATATTGGACCTTTCTGCCCTGATGGGAAGCCTAGGATGTATGTATGACTGGTGGCAGGGGAAGATCAGGGTACTTAAGGGGAAGCTGGCCAGGCTTACCCAAAGAGTCCCAACCATATGCATTGAGCAGATCCCTTCCATTATGTAGGATTCCACCCACCTCAATATGCCTTATGAGAAGGGTAGCCAAGGCTATACTTGTCGAAATATGTTAGAATAATCAACCCATAGTATTTACCCACTTAGACATTAATTCATTTTTTTTGTCTTATTTTCATAGTCCATGAGTCCCACCATGTGCAAGTTGCTAATTGCCTATCCATAGAGGTCAAAATTGCCATCTTTGACTCATGGAGCACTTGGGAAAGCCTTAGGAATCAAATCTGCTTTATTCCTAGCCTCCTAGGCACCCATCTACTTTTTCTGCTTTATTCCCTGCTTTTTCAGTGTTTTAAGGCACATAGGAAAGCAAGACTAGGTGAGGTGAATCAGCTTTGTTGCCTCTTCCTCCTCCACTCTTTTCTCCATGTAAAAGCATGTATGAGCTGCCATTTGACCACTCTTTAGCTTGCCCATGCACCCTTTCTAATCCGTGGGGTCCTTGATAGATTTGGGATCAGCTTTTTACACCTATGGGGGATTTGCCTATTTTGGGTAAGCCTGCTTTATGCTATATTTGGATGCTTCCTTATGCATTCGATTTGTGCATGTATTATATATATTCAAAAGCCTATGTTATTACAGGGTTGGCTATTGTACACTCAGTTAATATAATTTTGTGTTACAGCTCCATATTCAGTCTCCATTGTTGATAATTTTGCATGATCATTTGTTAATTGTTGTGGGTGAAATTAATCTACTGCAGGCCTGAATTTCTACATGGTATCAGAGCCATTGTAGGTTGTTACTCTCCTTCAAAAATTGTTTTGCAGGTTCGACATCAAGACTGGGAGCCTTCTATTGACAGCCGAGACAGATTTTCTAAAGCTATGGATTCACAGAAAACTATCCTCACTCCCTTCAACTTTTTTGAATGGAAAGCAGAGATGGAGATCTTGTTGAGAGTGAAAGGCCTCTACAGGGTGACTATGTCTATAGAAGCAGAGCCCAATGCTGCTGCAGAGAAGATCAAATCGCACAATCGGAGAGATGAGGCCTATGGCCTCCTATGTCTCAGTATTTCTCGAGACCTCCTTTTCCATCTCGATGGATTGAATTCACCGGATCAAGTATGGGAGAAAATTTTTGAAATCTTTGGAAAGATAGATGAGATGAGGGGACACCAAATCGAAAATGAGCTGATCTCCCTGAGTCCCAGTAATTTTGAATCCCTACAGCTATATTTCTCCAAGTTCAAAGCACTAGTTTTGCAGCTGAAACAGTGTGGTATTGAAGAGAAAGATGAGCAGCTCATATTGTCCATCCTATCGAAGCTAGGGCCTGACTACTCAGTCTTTGTTTTGACCTTCTATGCCACAAAACTCACAGCTCGAACCTGGAAGATGCCTAGCCTTGCAGATTTCATGGAATCTCTCACACAGGAACAAGACAAGCTGGTGATGATGGGCACCATCAAACCTTCCAAAGACCAAGATCTGGTTGCTGGAGATTCAAAGGTGGATTCAAAAAGCAAGAAGAAAGCTAAAAAGCCACCTGAGAAAGGAAGAGACAAGAAGCAGTCTCCAGAGGATCAACAAGGTCCCAAGAAAAATACCCAGAAGAAGAAAAACAAAGGTGATATGAACAAGTGCTCATACTGCAATAAGGGCAATCATACTGAAAGCTCTTGTATGAAAAAGCAGATAGATATGTTAACTCAACTGTTGGAGAAGAATGGCATCTCCCTTCCAGAAGGCTCAAAGAAGAGAGAAGGAGGATCAAGTTCTGATGACAGAGAGAGAGTTCATGCTCTAGTTGCTGGCACATCAAGCTCACCCAGTTTTATCATAGATTCTGGAGCTTCAAGACACATGGTTTCAACTAAGGAGGCCTTCTCCTCACTGGACAAGTCGAAAGGACCATCTATTGTACTGGGAGATGACTCTCTCACTGAAAGCAAAGGCAAAGGAAGCATAGAACTTGATCATGGTAACTTCAACAATGTGCTATATGTCCCTGGTCTCGCCTCCAACCTTCTGTCAGTGTACCAGATGACCCACACTGGGTCTCCTAAGAAAGTCATATTCTCACTAGATGAAGTTGAGATCACAGAAATCTCAAGTGGAAGAATCATTGCAAAAGGAGTAGCGAATCATGCTCAAAAGGTATACATGTTTTCACACTTCTTGCCTTACTCAAACCCCTCTACTCTTCTTATCCATGCTAATGAAGCTAGCAAGCTATGGCATGAAATATTTGGCCATTTAAATTACAAATATTTATCTGATCTTCGTGAGAAATATATGGTCATAGGGTTGCCTAAGATAAAATTTTCCAAAGGAGTATGCCAAGGCTGTATCCTAGGAAAACACCCAGAGCACAAATTTGAGAAAGCCAGCCATGAGAGAACCTCTGCACCCCTCGAGCTGATTCACAGTGGTGTTGCTGGTCCATTCCCTCATATGTCCATGAGTCAAGCCAAATATGCATTGGCCTTTATTGATGATTTCTCCAGGTATTGTTGGGTTCACTTCATGAAACACAAGTCAGAAGTTTTTGGCCTATTCAAAGTCTTCAAGGCTTTGGTTGAAAACCAGTGTGGAAGAAAACTCAAAGCACTCAGATATGACAACGGTGGTGAGTATGTCAAGAATGAGTTTATTAACTATTGTGCAGATGCAGGTATTCAGATGTAGCATTCTATCCCCTACACACCACAGCAAAATGGTGTTGCAGAGAGGAAGAACAGATCACTGAAGGAGATGGCAACATGCATGATGGAGGCCAAAACTTTGCCACCAAAGTACTGGGCCGAAGCTATCAACTGTGCAGCTTATATTCAGAATAGGGTGCCTCACAAATAGTTAGATGGCATGACTCCCTTCGAAGCTTGGAGTGGGCACAAGCCAGATGTGACCCATTTCAGGATTTTTGGCTCAAAGGCATGGGCTAGAATCCCGACAGAG
>LPNX011163488.1:178282-197282 GCA_001517045.1 Pseudotsuga menziesii | reverse complement strand
TTCCATCTAATCAAAATACCCCAATAGATAACAGCAAACAAAATACTACATGTTCTTTGCAAATGTGCCAATTTAAAAAATTGTCCAAAAATTTCTCCCATGTTGGTCCTATATGGGAGAAAAATCCATATTTGAAAAATTGTCCAAAAATAATAATAATATTATTATATAAAATATCCAAAAACACACATAGTCTTATACATCCAAAAAATTGTTTCAACCAAAAGATTATCTAACTCAGCAAAAAATAGTGAAATATATACATAGATATTACATTTCACCTTTATTTGAATCACAAGGAAGAAACCAAATAGGGCCCTTCAATTATCTATTCTAACTCCATATCTGCCAGAATTTGATTTGCTTTAGGAAGAGAATCAACAATAATTTTTAGTTCCCAAAAACATGCTGAAAATAAATGTACTAAAGAGTAGGATTATNCTCCATATCTGCCAGAATTTGATTTGCTTTAGGAAGAGAATCAACAATAATTTTTAGTTCCCAAAAACATGCTGAAAATAAATGTACTAAAGAGTAGGAGTATTTGACAATTAGGTCTTGTTTAGCATCCATTTATAGTGAGATCCTAGTCAACAAAAACCTAGAGAGTTTTTACACCACCATTGAAAGCACATTTCATCAAGAGCATTGAGGCCATTAATTATGCAAATTTGTTTGTTGCAATGCTAGTTNACCACCATTGAAAGCACATTTCATCAAGAGCATTGAGGCCATTAATTATGCAAATTTGTTTGTTCCAATGCTAGTTCCAACTTTATACTTACTGACATGCATAAATCAAAGAAAAATAAGATGCCCTGTGATACTAAAATTTGGATCACTTTGATATGCACCATCAAGGAAACCCATGACTTTGATATGTAAGCTATCATGGGAAAAAAATTACATACATGTGTTTCATGTACTGAGACAATGCTTGAATAAGAGATTAATTCTTGAACAAAAGAACGATTTTTTCCTCAAATAGAATTAAGAACTAAGTCCCCCATATGACCATGTACAAATAATTACTTTAAACATTTTGAGTTCTCTTTTTCCATAACAATTCCACTAACAATCATAATCAAAACACATCTCATACCTTGTTCCATCTCAAAAAGCACATCTCATAACTTGCATGATTGCTCACCAAACCCTAGTTGGACATCTCATACCTTGTCTTGACCCTAACTGGAGCATGCAACTTGGTGACTCATGAAATCCTAGTTTGTGCATGCAAGTATTGGTGATCATGTGTTTCTAGTTCACTCTCCTAACTTGCATGATTGCTCACCAAATCCTAGTTCCATCTCATACGTTGTCTTATGCCTAGTTGGAGCATGCAACTTGGTGACTCATGAAAGCCTATTTGGTGTGCATGCAAGTATTGGTGATCATGTGTTTCTAGTTCACTCTCTTAACTTGCATCATTGCTCAACAAACCCTAATTGGACATCTCATAGCTTGTCTTGACCCTAGTTGGAGCATGCAACTTGGTAACTCATGAAAGCCTAGTTGGTGTGCATGCAAGTATTTGTGATCATGTGTTTGTATTTCACTCTCCTAACTTGCATGATTGCTCACCAAACCCTATTTCCATCTCATACCTTGTCTTGAGCATAGTTGGAGTATGCAACTTGGTGACTCATGAAATCCTAGTTGGTGCATGCAAGTATTGGTGATCATGTGTTTCTAATTCACTCTCCTAACTTGCATGAATGCTCACCAAACCCTAGTTCCATCTCATACCTTGTCTTGAGCCTAGTTCGAGCATGCAAATTGGTGACTAATGAAAGCCTAGTTGGTGTGCATGCAAATATTGCTGATCATGTGTTTCTACTTCGCTCTCATAACTTGCATGATTGCACAACAAACCATAGTTGTACATCTCATACCTTGTCTTGAGCATAGTTGGAGCATGCAACTTGGTGACTCATGAAATCCTAGTATGTGTGCATGCAAGTATTGGTGATCATGTGTTTCTAGTTTACTTTCCTAACTTCCATGATTGCTCACCAAACCCTAGTTCCATCTCATACCTTGTCTTGAGCCTAGTTGGAGCATGCAACTTGGTGACTCATGAAATCCTAGCTGCTGCATGCAAGTATTGGTGATCATGTGCTTCTAGTTCACTCTCCTAACTTGCATGATTGCTCACCAAACCCTATTTCCATCTCATGCCTTGTCTTGAGCCTAGTTGGAGCGTGAAACTTGGTGACTCATGAAATCCTAGTTGGTGTGCATGCAAGTATTGGTGATCATGTGTTTCTAGTTCACTCTCCTAACTTGCATGATTTCTCACCAAAACCTAATTGGACATCTCATCGCTTGTCTTGACGCTAGTTGGAGCATGCAACTTGGTGACTCATGAAATCCTAGTTTGTATGCATGCAAGTATTAGTGATCATGTGTTTGTAGTTCACTCTCCTAACTTGCATGATTTATCACCAAACCCTAGTTCCATCTCATACATTCTATTGAGGCTAGTTGGAGCATGCTACTTCGTGACTCATGAAATCCTAGTTGGTGCATGCAAGTATTGGTGATCATTTGTTTTTAGTTCACTCAACTAACTTGCATGGTTTCTCACCAAATCGTAGTTCCATCTCATACCTTGTCTTGAGCCTAGTTGGAGCATGAAACTTGGTGACTCATGAAAGCCTAGTTGGTCTGCACGCAAGTATTGGTGATCATGTGTTTCTAGTTCACACTCCTAACTTGCATGATTGCTCACAAAATTTTAGTTGGGAATCTCATACCTTATCTTGACCCTAGTTGGAGCATGCAACTTGGTGACTCATGAAAACCTACTTGGTGTGCATGAAAGTATTGTTGATCATGTGTTTGTAGTTCACTATCCTAACTTGCATGATTGCTCACCAAACCCTAGTTCCATCGCATACCTTGTCTTGATCCTAGTTGGAGCATGCAACTTGGTGACTCATGAAATCCTAGTTGGTGCATGCAAGTATCGGTGATCTTGTGTTTCTAGTTCACTCTCCTAACTTGCATGATTGCTCACCAAACCCTAGTTGGACATCTAATACCTTGTCTTGACCATAGTTGGAGCATGTGACTTGGTGACTCATGAAAGCGTAGTTGGTGTGCATGCAAGTATTGGTGATCATGTGTTTCTAGTTCACTCTCTTAACATGCATGATTGCTCACCAAACGCTAGTTGGACATCTCATACCTTGTCTTGAACCTAATTGGAGCATGCAACTTGGTGACTCATGAAATCCTAGTTGGTGTGCATGCAAGTATTGGTGATCATGTGTTTCTATCTCACTCTCCTAACCTGCATGATTGCTAAACAAACCCTAGTTGGACAACTCATACCTTGTCTTGACCCTGGTTGAAGCATGCAACTTGGTGACTCATGAAATCCTAGTTGGTGTGCATGCAAGTAGTGGTGATCATGTGTTTCTAGTTCACTCTCCTAACTTGCATGATTGCTTACCAAAGCCTAGTTGGACATCTCATACCTTCTCTTGAACCTAGTTGGAGCATGCAACTTAGTGACTCATGAAATCCTACTTGGTGTGCATGCAAGTATTTGTGATCATGTGTTTGTATTTCACTCTCATAACTTGCATGCTTGCTCGCCAAACCCTAGTTTGATCTCATACCCTATCTTGAGCCTAGTTGGATCATGCAACCTGGTGACTCATGAAATCCTAGTTGTTCCATGCAAGTATTGGTGATCATGTGTTTCAGGTTCACTCTCCTAACTTGCATTATTGGTCACCAAACCCTCGTTCCATCTCATACCTTGCCTTGAGCCTAGTTGGAGCATGCAACTTGGTGACTCATGAAAGCCTAGTTGGTGTGCATGGAAGTATTGCTGATCATCTGTTTCTAGTTCACTCTCCTAACTTGTATGATTGCTCACCAAACCCTAGTTGGACATCTCATACATTTTCTTGAGCCTAGTTGGAGCATGCAACTTGGTGACTCATCAAAGCCTAGTTGGTATTCATGCAAGTATTGGTGATCATGTTTTTGTAGTTCACTATCCTAACTTGCATGATTGCTCACCAAACCCTAGTTCCATCTCATACCTTGTATTAATCCTAGTTGGAGCATGTAACTTGGTCACTCATGAAATCCTAGTTGGTGCATGCAAGTATTGGTGATCACGTGCTTCTAGTTCACTCTGCTAACTGGCATGATTGCTCACCAAACCCTAGTTCCATCTCATACCTTGTCTTGAGCCTAGTTGGAGCATGCAACTTGGTGACTCATGAAATCCTAGTTTGCGAATGCAAGTATTGGTGATCATGTGTTCCTAGTTCACTCTCCTAAATTGCATAATTGCTCACCAAACCCTCGTTCCATCTCATACCTCGTATTGAGCCTAGATGGACCATGCAAGTTGGTGACTCATGAAACCCTAGTTCATGTGCATGCAAGTATTGCTGATCATGTGTTTCTAGTTCACTCTCCTAACTTGCATGATTTCTCACCAAACCCTAGTTGGACATCTCATACCTTGTCTTGAGCCTAGTCGGAGCATGCAACTTGGTGACTTATGAAAGCCTAGTTGGTGTGCATGCAAGTATTATTGATCATGTGTTTCTAGTTCACTCTCCTAACTTCCATGATTGCTCACCAAACCATAGTTCCATATCATACCTTTTCTTGAGCCTAGTTGGAACATGCAACTTGGCGACTCATGACATCCTAGTTGGTGCATGTAAGTATTTGTGAGCATGTGCTTCTAGTTCACTCTGCCAACTTGCATGATTGCTCACCAAACCCTAGTTCCATTTCATGCCTTGTCTTGAACCTAGTTGGAGCATGCAATTTGATGACTCATGAAATCCTAGTTGGTGTGCATGCAAGTATTGGTGATCATGTGTTTCTATTTCACTATGCTAACTTGCATGATTGCTCACCAAACCCTAGTTGGACATCTCATACCTTGTCTTGACGCAAGTTGGAGCATGCAACTTGTTGACTCATGAAAGCCTAGTTGGTGTGCATGCAAGTATTGGTGATCATGTGTTTGTAGTTCACTCTCCTAACTTGCATGATTGCTCATGAAACCCTGATTCTGTCTCATACCTTGTCTTGAGCCTAGTTGGAGCATGCAACTTGGTGACCCATGAAATCCTAGTTGGTGCACGCAAGTATTGGCGATCATTTGTTTCCATTTCACTCTCGTGACTTGCACGATTCCTCACCAAACCCTAGTTCCATCTCATACCTTGTCTTGAGACTAGTTGGAGCATGCAACTTGGTGACTCATGATAGCCTATTTAGTGTGCATTCAAGTATTGGTGATCATTTGTTTCTAGTTCACTCTCCTAACTTGCATGATTTCTCACCAAACCCTAGTTGGACATCTCATACCTTGTATTGACCCTAGTTGGAGCATGCAACTTAGTGACACATGAAATCCTAGTTTGTGTGCATGCACATATTTATGATCATGTGCTTGTATTTCACTCTCCTAACTTGCATGATTTCTCACCAAACCCTAGTTCCATCTAATACTTTGTCTCGAGCCTAGTTGGAACATGCAACTTGATGACTCATGAAATTCTAGTTGTTGGAGGAAAGTATTGGTGATCATGTGCATAAAGTTCACTCTTCTAAATTGCATGATTGCTCACCAAAACCTAGTTGCATCTCATGCCTTTTCTTGAGCCTAGTTGGAGCATGTAACTTGGTGACTGATGAAATCCTAGTTTGTGTGCATGCAACTATTTCTGATCATGTGTTTCTAGTTCACTCTCCTAACTTGTATGATTTCTCACCAAACCATAGTTGGACATCTGATACCTTGTCTTGAGCCTAGTTGGAGCATGGAACTTGGTGAATCACTAAAGACTAGTTTCTATGCATGCAAGTATTGGTGATCATTTGTTTGTAGTTCACTCCCCTAACTTGCATGATTTCTCTCCAAACCTTAGTTCCATCTCATACCCTGTCTTAA
Source organism: Pseudotsuga menziesii (assembly GCA_001517045.1). Lineage (NCBI taxonomy): Eukaryota > Viridiplantae > Streptophyta > Pinopsida > Pinales > Pinaceae > Pseudotsuga > Pseudotsuga menziesii. The sequence continues at coordinate 191,341 of LPNX011163488.1, read as the reverse complement.
GCCTATTTGGAGCATGCAACTTGGTGACTCAAGGATTCCTAGTTGGTGCATGCAAGTATTGGCGATCATTTGTTTCTAGTTCACTCTCCTAACATGCATGATTTCTCACCAAACCCTAGTTCCATCTCATACCTTGTCCTGAGCCTAGTTCGATCATGCAACTTGGTGACTCATCAAATCCTATTTGTTGTGCATGCAAGTATTGGTGATCATGTGTTTCTAGTTCACTCTCCTAATTTGCATGATTTCTCACCAAACCCTTGTTCCCTCTCATACCTATTCTTGAGCCTAGTTGGAGCATTCAACTTGGCGACTCATGAAATCCTAGTTGGCACAAGCAAGTATTGGTGATCATGTGTTTGTAGTTCACTCTCCTAACTTTCATATTGCTCACCAAACTCTAGTTCCATCTCATACCTTGTCTCGAGCCTTGCTGGAGCATTACCTTGGTGACTCATGAAATCCCAGTTGATGCATGCAAGTATTGGTAATCATTTGTTTCTTGTTCACTTTCCTAACTTGCATGATTTGTCAGCAAACCGTAGCTCCAGCTCATACCTTGTGTTGAGCCTAGTTGGAGCATGCAACTTGGTGACTCATCAATTCCTAGTTGGTGTGCATGCAAGTATTGGTGATCATGTGTTTCAAGTTCACTCTCCTAACTTGCATGATTTCTCACCAAACCCTAGTTGGAAATCTCATGCCTTGTCATGACCCTAGTTGGAGCATGAAACTTGGTGACTCATGAAAACCTAGTTTGTGTGGATGCAAGTATTGGTGATCATGTGTTTGTAGTTCACTCTCCAAACTCGCATGATTTATCACCAAACCCTAGTTCCATCTCATACGTTGTCTTGATCCTAGTTCGAGCATCCAACGTGGTGACTCATGATATCCTAGTTGCTGCATCCAACTATTGGTGATCATGTGTTTCTAGTTCACTCTCCTAACTTGCATGATTGCTCAGCAAACCCTAGTTCCATCTCATACCTTTTCTTGACCCTAGTTGGAGCATGCAACTTGGTGACTCATGAAATCCTAGTTAGTGTGCATGAAAGTATTGGTGATCATGTGTTTTTAGTTCACTACCGTAGCTTTCATGATTTCTCACCAAACCCTAGTTGGAATTCTCATACGTTGTCTTGTCCCTAGGTGCAGCATGCAACTTGGTGACTCATGAAATCCTAGTTGGTGTGCATGCAAGTATTGGTGATCATGTCTTTGTAGTTCACTCTCCTAACTTGCATGATTTCTCACCAAACCCTAGTTCCATCTCATACCTTGTCTTGAGCCTAGTTTTAGCACGCAACTTGGTGACTTATGAAATCCTAGTTGTTGCATGCAAATATTGGTGATCATATGTTTCTAGTTCACTCTCCTAACTTGCATGAGTGCTCACCAAACCCTAGTTCAATCTCATAACTTGTCTTGAGCCTAGTTGGAGCATGCAACTTGGTGACTCATCAAAGCCTAGTTGATGTGCATGCAAGTATTTGTGATCATGTATTTCTAGTTCACTCTCCTAACTTGCATAATTTCTCAAGAAACCATAGTCTGACATCTCATACCTTGTCTTGAGCCTAGTTGGAGTATGCAACTTGGTGAGTCATGAAAGCCTAGTTGGTGTGCATGCAAGTATTGGTGATCATGTGTTTTTAGTTCACTCTCATAACTTGCATGATTTCTCACCAAACCCTAGTTGGACATCTCATATGTTGTCTTGACACTAGTTGGAGCATGAAACTTGGTGACTCATGAAAGCCCAGTTGGTGTGCATGCAATACTTGGTGATTATGTGTTTGTAGTTCACTCTCCTAACTTGCATGATTGCGCACCAAACCTTAGTTCCATCTCATACCTTGTCTTGATCCTAGTTGGAGCATGTAACTTGGTGAATCATGAAATCCTAGTTGGTGCATACAAGTATTGGTGAGCATGTGTTTCTAGTTCAGTCTCCTAACTTGCATGATTGCTCACCAAACCCTAGTTGGACATCTCATACCTTGTCTTGACCCTAGTTGGAGCATGCAACTTGGTGACTCATGAAAGCCTAGTTGGTGTGCATGCAAGTATTGGTGATCATGTGTTTCTAGTTCACTCTCCTAACTTGCATGATTGCTCACCAAACCCTGGTTGGACATCTCATACCTTGTCCTGACCCTGGTTGGACCATTCAACTTGGTCACTCATGAAAGCCTAGTTGGTGTGCATGCAAGTATTGGTGATCATGTGTTTGTAGTTCACTCTCCTAACTTGCATGATTGCTCACAAAACCTTAGTTCCATCTCATACCTTGTCTTGAGCCTATTTGGAGCATTGAACTTGGTGACTCATGAAATGCTAGTTGGTGCACGCAAGTATTGGTGATCATGTATTTCTAGGTCACTCTCCTAACTTGCATGGGTGCTCACCAAACCCTAGTTCCATCTCATAACTTGTCTTGAGCCTAGTTGGAGCATGAAACTTGGTGACTCATGAAAGGCTAGTTGGTCTGGATGCAAGTATTGGTGATGTTGTGTTTCTAGTTCACTCTAATAACTTGCATGATTGCTCACCAAACCCTAGTTGGACATCTCATAGCTTGTCTTGACCTTGGTTGAAGCATGAAAATTGGTGACTCATGAAAGCCTAGTTGGTGTGCAAGCAAGTATTGGTGATCATGTGTTTCTAGTTCACTCTCCTAACTTGCACGCTTGCTCACCAAACCCTAGTTGGACATCTCATACCTTGTCTTGAGCCTAGTTGGAGCATGCAACTTGGTGACTCATGAAAGCCTAGTTGGTGTGCATGCAAGCATTTTTTACCATGTGTTTGTAGTTCACTCTCCTAACTTGCATGATTCTTCACCAAACCCTATTTGGACATCTCATACCTTGTGTTGACCCTAGTTGGAGAATGCAACTTGGTGACTAATGAAATCCTAGTTGGTGTGCATGCAAGTATTGGTGATCATGTGTTTCTAGTTCACTCTCTTAACTTGCATGATTCCTCACCAAACCCTAGTTGGACATATCATACCTTGTCTTGAACCTAATTGGAGCATGCAACTTGGTGACTCATGAAATCATAGTCGGTGTGCATGCAAGTATTGGTGATCATGTGTTTGTAGTTCACTCTCCCAACTTGCATGATTGCTCACCAAACCATATTTGGACATCTCATACCTTGTCTTGACCCTAGTTGGAGCATGCAACTTGGTGACTTATGAAAGCCTAGTTGGTGTGCATGCAAGTATTGGTGATCATGTGTTTGTAGTTCACTCTCGTAACTTGTATGATTTCTCACCAAACCCTAGTTGGATATCTCATACCTTGTCTTGAACCTAATTGAAGCATGCAACTTGGTGACTCATGAAAGCCTAGTTGGTGTGCATGGAAGTATTGGCTACTGTGTGTTTCTAGTTCACTCTCCTAACTTCCATGATTTCTCACCAAACCCTAGTTGGATTGCTCATACGTTGTCTTGACCCTAGTTGGAGCATGCAACTTGGTGACTCATGAAAGCCTAGTTGGTGTGCATGCAAGTATTAGTGATCATGTGTTTTTAGTTCACTCTCCTAACTTGCATGATTGCTCACCAAACCCTAGTTGGACATCTCATACCTTGTCTTGAACCTAATTGGAGCATGCAACTTGGTGACTTATGAAAGCGTAGTTGGTGCATGCAAGTATTGGTGATCATGTGTTTCTAGTTACCTCTCCTAACTTGCATGATTGCTCACCAAACCCTAGTTGTACATCTCATACCTTGTCTTGAACCTAGTTGGAGCATGCAACTTGGTGACTCATTAAAGCCTAGTATTGGTGATCTCATGTGTTTCTAGTTCCATCTCATACCTTGTATTGACCCTAATTGGTGCATGCAAGTATGAAAGCCTATAGTTATATTCTTATTTGTACATGGAAATGTAATTAAATGTATATTAAACTAAAAACATTAAGAAATGTAAATTTTAACAACTCAAGAGCTTGTTATTTTCTGAACTATATTTGGTGGTGTCTAAAGACATCATTCTTGTCGCCTCCAATGTGCCGTAGATGGTGTTTGTATCCTAGCCACACGAAAGGCTAGACATTAGTAACATCATAAGAAAGAAAAGAGAACCCAATGAAAATGTGCAAACATGGTTTATAGATAACTCACCCGAGGTTGTACAATCGTGTTTATAGTGTCCGGTATCCTCTGAATAATATTATGTCTGTGAATGGTATCTGTCAATCACAGGTTTATTACATTGGTAATACAGTAAGGCTAAATAATGGAAATTGTGCTTCAGAATTCACTTTTAAAAAGGTTTAATAACGCACCTGACAATGCCCTCATACAAGTAGGCCATCCAGATCATCTCTGGTGCCGATGGTGTCCATCAATCTTTCATGCTCTATGTGAGGTAGCAAGTATTGTACATGTGGCCTATTTTTGTCAGCAAGTGTGCAGAGCTTGATGTTTATACCAACTACTAGGTTGGTGAAGTGGTATACAATAGCTCCTAGTCTATAATCCTGATATACATACCCACCCTTCCTTTTCTGTTGTGGTGCAAGTGTCAAGTACTCCCATTTTATAATCATCTAGTCGGTTGGGAATTCAATATTTTCATCATCTATAACAGGTTCTAAAAGTGTTTGTTTCCCCTCTAAGCTACGTGCCAACCAATAGTTAGAACCCCATTAATTATTTTTTGGGGAAACCACTACATATATCTGACCTGTGAAAGGAAATAGGTCGAGTTAACAATACATTTTGTAAATAAGATCTTGCATTTCTAATTTCTACATAAATTAAATTCTACAAAGGTCGAGTAAACAATACATAAATGCATTCTCTTATTTAGGTACTACTCATGTACCTTCTTGTATGAGATCCAATATGTGATCATAGTCTGTAGAAATATGTCTCTAATCATCTTCCAAATGGTCTATTTCATTACCCCCATTGAAATTGGTGCCAAGTGTCACTCAATCCCATGTATCAATGGTATCCGTATGCTCACAATCACCCCATTCACCGATGCTACAGGAACTACAAAAGCAATCCTTCAATCTCTTCCAAATTTGTAGGGCCGAGTTGTCTGAGCTTCTAATTGAATGAAACTATCGAGTTCCATGCACTATGTTCACCCGAGGTGTTTGTGATTGGTCCACATTTGTAACAATGCATGTGATATGCAAATCATATTATTGACTTTGAATTTCATTATATGCACCATACCTTGGTCGATACGTGATATGCACCATTATGAAAACCTGCTTTGAGTGATAGTATTGACTTTGAATTTCATTTTGTGGTTGTAGGGTGTAATTTTCCACAAATTCAACCACTGATAGTATTGTTCTGAGAGGGAAGGTGTCTCGGCATATTCTGAATTGCTCATCTTGCCACTGTGCCATATCGACATGTTGAATGTACTGTTGGATCTTTCCATGAAACTATGGAATAAAATCACATACTCGCACCTGGTACATGAATATTAATATGTCAATAAACCACATAAAAATGTGTACATGAATATTAATTTGTCAATATTCAAGAATTTACCTGTGAAGTCACCAATTTAATCTTCTTGTTTTCTTTCCCATCATTTAGCTGATATGTCTCATACTGATAGTTCTACTTCTTGACAATTGCATTCCCGAATGCTTGATCTTCACTTTCATGGATGCAATCAGACCATAAGGATAGCCCACCACAATTGTTACAAGAACCGTCTACACATTGTTTTAAGTAATGTGTCTGCCCATCTTGCCTCGGACACATGATGCTATGGAGGAAATCTATGGATGACACTGGTGGTACTGTACTTGAGCATTCCTGCACATGGTTAGGATGCAAAAAATGACGTATATGTGCAAATGTGTGGTAATATAGGTCAAACTCTATGTGGTATCTACAACAACAAGTGTTCTAGATGGTATTGATTTTAACATACCAAGGCTTGAATTTTTCCAAAGATCTTTTCCCGAGCCTTAGCTCTACGTGGGAAACTTTAAACATCTCGAATAGTTGAGTTTATTTCATGTCAAGATAATGCTTAACATGAGGTTTAGTGTGATGAGAATCCCTACAATGTTTTAACACATCCTTCGTGTTAGAAGAAGGCCTAGTGTTATCATGCAAAAACGTTTGCACTAGGCCCTTCACTGCTTCAACTAACTTCATGTCTTTGCGGGGCAACCTACCGCTAAATGCCCATAATGTTTCCATTTGTCCCTCTACATCAAGGTTGTCTCTTCTTACTAAATACTTTTTAAGTGTCTTTGGATGTAAAGGAACAATTTGTGATGTGCATTTAAGCAAACGACGTTGTCTTGTGGATCTACATACAATTGATTCAGCCAATACATGACGAGCTGCATTATAGTCTTTTGAACGTGTTTTTTTACCAATCAATGTGAATGCAGCAGCAAGAGATTTAACAATGTGATTACTTGATTCCATATTCTTCATTGTTGTTATGCCTAATTTTCTTCTAACAGTTGCCATATTTCTAGATTTAAGCAAAGCTAAAAACCGTTGGCATTTACCGGCTTTGGATTTTTTATCAAAATATTGTTTCATTATTTGAGAAGAATGACGAAGGATAGTGCGTTTAGCCACCTTACCTTCCATGGAAGTCAATCCGCTCTCGTCCACTTGTATTCATTTAGGAGTTCTCTTTCATTTTGATGCAAAATTTCTTGCCATTTGAAATGCTGGAGTGATATTTACATCCACTACTGGTTCACAACTTCGATTAGGAGATTAAACCACCGAACATAGTTGTTGCTGAGTCACATTTACATCGGGAGTAACATAATTATTGAACTCTTCACAAGATTCTCCCTCTACTAATGGATGAATAATATCAACTTCCGTATAACCAACTTCTTTTAATGTTGCATTATCTTGGTTAGGTTCTACATCAGGTATCTGTTGAGGGGGGAGGGGAACTATTTGCTCATGCAATGAATGCCAACGATTTCTTGAATCTTCCTTTTTTTTGTTTTTTATTTTCTGCTTGTTCCGGTGTAAGCAGCTTCCTTGCTGACTTTCATCCTCTATTACGTACATTCCCCATTGAAATCCATCCAAACCAGTACAAAACTATGGAATTATGTAAGTAATGATAAAAAATTGCATGTCGAATAGTTCTCTGTGCGTAGGTTCAGATGAATTATGTCTTTTGATGCGTTAAAGGTGGCCAACACGATGCCACCCTACATTTTCTATAAAACACATATCGCATATGCGATATAACGCACCTCCGATCTATCGCATATGCGATATTGAATTCCATCCTTTTAATTAACGGGCAGGTTTTTACATGTTTTCCATAACACATTCCCAATATATCAGATATGCGATTTAGTGCATATGAGATATATCGCATATGTGATTTAGTGCTCAATGAAAATGTGCAATTTACATTTATCTAGATATGATGAGGATGAGGGTGATGAACATTGAGGGTGTCCATGAGCATGATGAGGATGAGTATGAGGGTGAGGGTGTTGATGAGGATGAGGGTGAGGGTGTCCATGAGCATGACGAGGATGAGTATGAGGGTGAGGGTGTTGATGAGGATGAGGGTGAGGGTGTCAATGATGATGAGAATGAGGGTGGCAATAAGGATGGGGGTTAGGGTGTCGATGACAATGAAGATGAGGGTGTTGATGATGGTGAGGATGAGGATGATGAACAATGATGATGAGGATGAGGATGATGATGAGGATGAGGATGAGGATGATGATAAGGATGAGGATGATGATAAGGATCAGGATGATGATGATGATGACAACCATGATGATGATGATGAGGATGAGGGTGATGGTGATGATGAGGATGAGGGATGATGATGATGATGATGATGACGAGGATGGTGATGATGATGAGGATTATGGTGACGATGAAGATGATGGTGAACAATGATGGTGATGATGAGGAGGATGATGACTATGATGATGATGATGAGAATGAGGGTGATGATGATGATGATGATGATGATGATGACCATGATGATGATGATGAGGATGATGGGTGATGATGATCATGATGATGACAATGAGGATTATGATGATGATGAGGAGGAGGAGGAGGATGTTGATGATGTTGAGGATGAGGGTGTCGATGAAGACGATGAGGATGAGGATGATGATGAGGAGGAGGAGGAGGATGATGAGGGTGATGATGAGGATGAGGATGAGGGTGATGATGATGATGTTGATGATGATGATGATGACAAGGATGGTGATGATGATGATGATGATGAGGATGAGGATGGTGATGATGATGAGGATGGGGGTGACGATGAAGATGACGGTGAACAATGATGGTGATGATGAGGAGGATGATGATGATGATGACCATGATGATGATGATGAGGATGACGGTGATGATGATGATGATGAGGAGGATGAGGATTATGATGATGATGATGATGATGATGATGATGATGTTGAGGATGAGGGTGTCGATGAAGACAATGATGATGATGATGATAATGTTGATGATGAGGGTTATGATGAGGAGGAGGATGACTATGATGATGATGATGAGGATGAGGGTGATGATGATGATGACGACAACAACGACGATGATGATGATGATGACCATGATGATGATGATGATGATGATGATGATGAGGATGAGGATGAGGATGAGGGTGATGATGAGTAGGAGGAGGATGAGGGTGATGATGAGGATGAGGATGAGGATGAGGATGATGACCATGATGAATTTGATGCAGATGAGGGTGATGATGATGATGAGGATGAGGACGATGATGATGGTGATGAGGACGAGGGTGATGATGATGATGATGATGATGATGATGATGATGATTATGATGATTATGATGATGATGATGACCATGATGACAATGATGAGGATGAGGGTCATGATGATGAGGAGGAAGATGAGGGTGATGATGATGATGAGGTTGACGACGATGATGATGACCATGATGAAGCTGATGAAGATGAGGGTGATGATGAGGAGGAGGAGGATGACGATGAGGATGATGAGGAGGAGGAGGAAGATGAGGGTGATGATGATGATGATGATGACCACGATGATGATGATGAGGATGAGGGTGATGATGATGATGATGATGAGGATGAGGGTGATGATGATGATGAGGTTGATGATGATGATGAGGTTGATGAGGATGGGGATGATGATGGTGATAATGATGATGATGATGAGGATGACCGTGATGAAGCTGATGAGGATGAGGGTGATGATGATGATGATGATGATGAAAATGAGGATGATGATGATGGTGATGAGGATGAGGGTGATGATGATGATAATGATGATGATGATGATGATGACCATGATGATGATGACTAGGATGAGGGTAATGATGATGATGATGAGGATGAGGGTGATGATGATGATGAGGATGACGATGATGATGATGAGGATGAGGATGATGAGGATGAGGGTGATGATGAGGAGGATGATGACGATGATGATGATGATGATGATGACCATGATGATGATGACTAGGATGAGGGTAATGATGATGATGATGAGGATGAGGGTGATGATGATGATGAGGATGACGATGATGATGATGAGGATGAGGATGAGGATGATGACGGTGATTATGATGATGATGAAAATGATGACCATGATGAAACTGATGAGGATGAGGGTGATGATGATGATGATGATGATGAGAATGAGGATGATGAGGATGAGGATGAGGATGAGGATGAGGGTTTTGATGTTGATGATGATGATGATGATGATGATGATGATGACCATGACAATGCTGATGAGGATGAGGGTGACGATGATGATGATGATGAGGATGAGGATTATGAGGATGAGGATGATGAGGATGATGATGAGGAAGAGGATGAGGGTGATGATGATGATGATGATGATGATGACGATGATGACCATGATGATGCTGATGAGGATGACGGTGATGATGATGATGAGGATGATGATGATGATGATGATGATGATGACCATGATGACGCTAATGAGGATAAGGGTGATGATGATGATGATGATGATGAGGATGAGGGTGATGATGATGACAAGGATGAGGGTGACGATGAAGCTGATGAGGATGAGGGTGATGATGATGATGATGAAGCTGATGAGGGTGATGGTGATGATGACGATGATGAACAATGATGATGGTGAGGAGGAGGAGGAGGATGATGACTATGATGATGATGATGAGGATGAGGATGATGGTGATTATGACGATGATGAGGATGAGGGTGGTGATGATGATGAGGATGAGGGTGATGAACAATGATGCATTAGGAAAAAAACTAATTAGTTAGAATTTACCTATAACACCATTAGAATTTACCTAGTTCAATTATGCTAGCAACATTAGAGAAATTCCATGAAGTAAGCTATAGTGGGAACCCACCACCCATACAACTTCCACGTAGCTAGTGACATCGTGAATCTAGAAGCCATGCCACATATATTAGCTCTAAACATAATTTTATAAAGCACCTTAGTTGAGTGTCATTTTAATTTTAGTCGAGTTTTGAGCACAATAAATCTTTTCAAGAAATTGAGAATATCAAAATATGTTTTTGTTCTAATTGATGTTACACATGATAAATAATACATAAAATTGTTATTCAACTAGGCACCTAAAGGGACACAAAAGTAGGAAGGAAAATCAATTTATAAAAGTTCCACAGGCATTTAAATTAATTGCATTGTGAAGACTATATCCAAAATGATTTTACATAGTTACCATATGACCTTAAATTCATTCTATAGAATTTCTAATATTTAACATAACACACACAAGAGTTAGTTTTGGTTAGAACCTAACAATTGTATTAACATACCCTAATGGTAAATCCTTCCTTGGAGGATCAAAGTAGTGAAATTGTAAGGCTTAGATGTGGAGTACATACGTCTTTAGTTCCCTTAGTGAATTATTCATACCAATATCTTTCGAACAATGGTTTGTTTTTATCAAACACGGTCTGTAGGTGAAAGTTATGACTCTGAAAAAGGAACACTCTAATTATTCCCTACAAGTTCAAGTGGTACTCATGTCATCACAACATAATTTACACATATGCATTATAGCTTTACCATATCGCATATGCGATATGAATAAGCTATATTGCATATGAGTTATATCACATATGCATTATATCGCATATGCATTATTTTAAAATTTAAATAATTGGCAGGATTAAGGTTTGGCATTAGGTTTGGAAGCAGCTTCGAAATATCGAACCTATTGGCTAGGACAAATCAACCAGGGCTATTGCTTGTCTTTTAGAACTCTATCAATATGCTCAATTTAGATGGCGTGTTTTGATATGACATACACAATATTTTTTTATGAAAATGTAGGATATTGTACAGTACGAAATGACGATTCTGAATATGTAATTTTTTCCTTCAAAACTATGTTTTATTTAGTTATAATTATTTTTCTAAATGACACATGCTAGTTTTCGAAAATACATACATCGATTGTTTGTTATATAACTTTTGATTTCCATCACAATTTCCAAAAAAAACTATATGGTGCACTAGACGAGATCAGGCTCTACGATCTTATATTAGTAAATCAAGGATTTCATTAATTTTTTCCCCTAAAGTGTTGCACCCGCACATAAGGTTTTAATTTCAAGCTTTTTTGACTTCAATAATTAAAATAAAAAATAATTCATGAAAATTTCCGAATAAATAGTGTTGCACAAGGCCCATATGTCCTTTATATGTCTACAAGATTTTATCCCAAATGGACATCATTTACTTTATATATTGTTGCACCCACACAAAAATATATGTTAAGATGTGCTGAAAATTTGAAAACCCACTTTCACAGAAACTAATTTTATAATCATTTACACACATTTTCTCTACATAAATGCTATATATTATGAAAGTTGTTTCAATTACCTATATTCTCTCTTTTTACTTCATCTTCAAATAAGTTAGGGAAGTACATCTAATTGTCACCTAAAGTCATAGTTTCCCATTTATTCCAGTATTATGTGGCATCTAAAGTGTCTTTAAAGGACTCCATGATTGTGCATCAGCCCTGAACAATTCCTTCAAGCACCACATATGACCTACTCAAGGCATGCTTATTCTCCAAGAAAATATGCACATGCCTTTAAGAGGTTTTGAGCATTAGATATGCGTATTAAGGCCTCAACATGGTCAAGCGAGGAAATACAAGATTCGATCCCTAAATAATATTTCTAGAATCTATGGCTACACATGTTCCATACTCATTATCCCTATATTCCTTACTCACTGGCCCTAAATTCCTTTGTATTTCCATCTCTGAGTCTATCTCTATGTGTATGTGTGTGTGTCTTTCCCCCTTCTCTCTCTAACAACCTCCATCTCTCTCTCTCTCTCTCTCTCTCTCTCTCTCTCTCTATGCATGTTTGTATCCCTCCCTCACTCCCCATCTATCAAAACCTCTCTCCACCTTATTTATACCTCCCTCACTATCCCTCCCTACATCACTCTCTCTATTGCTCACCTATGTGTGTGTGTGTTTTCCTCCCCCTTCTCTCTCTATATATATTTGTGTGTGTGCGAGTCCCTCACCCCACCTCTCTCATAGGCTCTCTCCATATTCTATATACCTCCCTAACTATCCCTCCCTCCGTATCAAGCTCTCTATCATTCACCCCCCTTCCTATACATTGCTCACCCCTCCCTCCGTCTCTACCACACAATATCTCTCTCCCTCTATCTCTATCTCTCTATCTCTCTCTGTACCTCCCTCACTTCCCATATCTCATAATATATCTCCACATTTTATATACCTCTCTCACCATCCTTTCCTCCATCACTCTCTCGCTCTATTTCTCACCACTCCCCCTCTCCCTTTCTCGCTCACCTATCCCCCTCTCTCCCACATAATATTTGTGTGTGTGTGTGTCCCCTTCTCTCACAAACTCCCTATGTATCTGACTCTCTTTCTACCTTCTATTTACCTCCCTTTAACAATATCTCCCTCCCTTCTCCCTTAACAACCAGACCTATGTGGCATTATTCATCTACCTATCCTCTCTCTCTCTCTCTCTCTCTCTCTCTCTCTCTCAGCTTGTA
>LPNX011163488.1:105539-168764 GCA_001517045.1 Pseudotsuga menziesii | reverse complement strand
GCCCATGGTATTCATATTATTCTATTTGGCAATGGTTCGTATTCAGATTGTGCTGTGTATATAGGTTTCGAATTGGCTCTTTGCTGATAAGCATTAGGTACTTTCGTGAGCATGTGCTGTCTTATCGAGTCCCATCAATCCCATGTTTTGTTTTGGAAGTAGGCAGGGAAGCTCGTAACACTAAGAAAATAAAAATCTTATTCTTGACCACTCTGTTGGTGTCATGGTTTGTAAAATTCTTATGCTTGAGCCCTGTGTGGGTGTCATGGCTGGGTAGCTAATAATGACAGATATTATTTGTACTATGTTGAATGAGATTCCAATCGATCTTAATAATATCTCAATAGGCTAATGGCGTTAAGTCAAACTCTTATGTAAGAGAGTAACTTTCACAGATTTTGTAGTGAATGTCTCATTTTTAGAATTCGTATGTATTGTCCAATTTTGAATTTTCTAGTCAACTATTTTATTTTACATTTCCAGTTTTGAATTCTCATGAGTTGATAGTCAACCTTTTTATTGTGCCCAAGGCGCTTTACAGCTCAGTATGGGAGAGATCTTGTAAGGTTACATAACGCTATTTTTATTAATAACAATTTTTTTTTGATTATAAGCCAAAATAAATGTCCGCCAGAAAAACCACCTAATATGGCGAAGATGTTGTAATATTCCTACCTAACAAAACAATAAAAAAGTAAAAAAATAATTATCTTAAAAAAATGGAAGATGTTGTAATATTACTACCTAACAAAATAATAAAAAAGTAAAAATTTAATTATCTCTAAAAAAAATGTGGATCAGGAAAAAAAACACAATATGGGGGAGATGTTGTAATGTTCTTACCTAAGAAAATAATAAAAAATAAAATTGTGAATTATCCACAAAAAAATGTTGGCCTTGCACATGGTTTTAAAATCATGTGCATGGTTTTAAAACCATGTATGGGGAAATGTTGTAGGGTTTGTTCCTAACAAAATAAAAAATAATAAAAAATACTATATGTGGGCCATAAATAATATTAAATATTAATAATGATAATATTATATGTGGACCTTACCTAAAAAGATGTGTCTTTTGGTTTGAATCAAATCAATGGATACCTAAGAAGAGATTTGATCCCTCTCGGCGCTTAATAGAGCCTAGGATTTGGATCTACGTTGGTTATTTTATTAAGACCTTCACAGGCTGCACCCACAAAAGATGTACCATTTTCGAGGAATGATCACTTAGATAATTATAAAAAAATATAAAAAAAATACTAATTTTATTTTTGAAAAAGAGCACTGCACTAGCGCTATATGTTCTCTACATTTCTGCAAACTTTTGTATCTCGAAAGCATCATTTAGGCCCTAAAAAATGGCACCCACAAAAACATATACTTTATCATTTACCTAAAAAATAAAAAGTGACTATTAGAAAAAATGAAACTTGACATAGTTAGAAAATTTTTCAATACATAAACCTTATATATTCAGAAACGTGATTCAATTTCCTACATTTAATATTTTATAGTCAAAGAAAGATATTTTCTGTTAGTATCTCAAAAAATCTAATTATATTGAGGGATGCCTAATTTTACCATTTTCGATTGCATAAAACATGCCAAAAGTGACCCTCGTTAGATTGCACTCACCCTAAGTGATTGTGGCTTTAAGTTCAATCACAATTTTTTTTAATTATTTCTAAGGACCATGAAGTTGTTGTTCTTAGATTAGTACAAAAAATAAAAGTAGGCAAAGTCTATTGGAGTTTCTCAAAGCTTTACAAATTTTCAAGTTGTTCCTTATTGTCATTTGTTTATTTGTTTATGAATAGATTTATTATTTGCATTTTCTTTATCTTACCTTTTGTTTTACTAACCAAAAGTACCTAATAAAATACTCAGTTTTTCAGTTTACAAATTATTTCTTAGAAGATTCCAAAATGGTATGTGGCTTTTGAGGCAAGGGATATTCCAAAATGGTCATGTGGGTTTTGAAGCCTCGACTATTTGTTTTTGAGAAGTTAGAAAAACAAAGAAATTTCTTTGACGTGAGATTTTGAATTACATCTTTTATTCTTTTTTATGAAAGTTGTTGATGTGTTCTCAATGCATACAAATTAAATTGAAAGTTGTTGATGTGTTCTCAATGTATTCAAACTTCATGTTTTCGAAATTATTTTTATTGGTTTTAGCCATTACATGTTTTACTAAAATCTGTTTTGGAAACTTGATGTTGTTCATGTCATTTAAAGGTGATGTTTTTTTCATTCACTAACACTTAGTATTTATTAAAAGCCATGATGGATGGTGTCCATGTCATTTAAAGGTAATGTTTTTTTCATTCACTGTTACACTTAGTATTATTAAAATCCATGATGAAACTTGATAGTTTTTAAACTTCTTATTATCCAAATGGATATCGAAATGTACCTAATCACTCTACCACAACATATTTTATCCTTTACTAGAGGATTATAAATACTAATGCACATCAGTGTTGTAATACTTTTATTATATTCATTCTACTACAATATATTTTATCATACACTAAATAATTATAAATATTGATTTGCATCACTATTATATATATGTTTTATTTTAATTTTAACAAAATGACAGCCCAAATAATATTGACTTCATCTTGTGGGATAATATTTCTGGACTCAAAGCTCTAAACATCTTAAAGTGTCTACTCATTTTTGTGGGTAATGGATAATATACAAACGTCTTTTATCAATGTAAAGATTTTACTATTTTTTTGTTTTAATTGAGTAGTTTTGTATCAAGTAAAGCTTTATTCTTCATTCATACATCACATCTATAAAATTTCAAAAGTTTATTTTCATTAATGCCAAAATAATAATTACTTATCATTTCTCTAAGTTTAAAATATTTTAACTTTAAAAATATATTTTTGTGGTAGTTGTGTTATTGTTGTTAATTTCTTTTATTTTTTTGTATCTATGAATTTCCTATTTTTTTTTGTGTTTTATAGAATTTTATAATTATATTTGAGTAAGTGGAACTCAACTCTATTGCAAGGTAAAATTTTGGGATTTTCCCTTGCTTCAACATTTACTTTTATTCTTCTTTAGACGAAGATAAATATTAAAAAAAAATTTAGAGGCAATGCAACATAGCTTGCAATGAAAGAAATGGTGTCAGATGGCGATAGTTATAATTTATTGAGGAAAAACATAGTTAGTGTCCTTTAAGATTTTGTTATTTTCGCAAATGTTATTCTAAAGTTATTTTTTATTAGTTAGGTTAATTCAACAAGATTATTATGGCGTTATGAGTGCAATTCCTTTCATACAAATCATTAAGCCTCTGTTCAAATTATTAAAATAACTGAGAGGGGGGCGATGAATCAGTTATTCCTAAAGCTTAAACCATTTTAAATATTTGAACCATTATTACTGACTACAAATTTACAATTATGAGAATGTAGCAAGTATAACAGAAGCAACGATGATCATCAATCACACACAAATGGTAGAGAGAGACAAATATTCATATTTATTTGAGAACCTACTCAAATGAGGATGCAACCTCTGTTTACAAATTCATTCTTGCAGAGAGCACCAACTCTCATGTTTTTCATAGAACCCACTAAAATAACATTCTCCAGCTACTACTCGATCGAAGCACCAACTTCCACCTGTACAGGATTTAACTTATATAGAGAAGGAAACATGTTTTTCGTAGCATAGCAATACCACCCTTGTTCCTTAAATTTAAACACGTTCATTACAATATGTAGAAAAACAGATATAACAATGCATACCAACTCTGTTTTGATCTACTTCTGGATTTGATTATGCACCTTTGTTCCCCTCATTTTCTTTGTTCTGGATATTCTTGAAAGAAATCAGAGCTGTCTTTCATTATACAATCCCCACTTCGACAATGGTCCATGCACCAACTCTTTGCATGCAAAGAGCACACACACTTATCTTCACCTAAATCCTCTTATACTTATCAATATTTGGACCCTTCATTTGTTCGTATACCTGACTATTCATTTTCATAACTGATCAAAACCGTTCAATGCCTGAGATAACCCAATAGTGCCAAAATTAAATCGTCCCCATGATTGTAGATCATGTTGTAGAGATATGAAGGTGTCAAACATCTACAACCAGAATGAATTTCACTGGTGAAAGAACATGGAGGATAAAAGGGCAATCGAGTTGTGAAATCTAAAACTAATTATTGGGATGAAGATCAAGATCAACAAAGAAGATTAATCACCCAAAAAAATCAATGGTTGCTAGTTATTTCATAGGGAGAACTAGAACGGATTATTAAAATCCTAACATGTGTGAAATTTATATCAAATATGCCTGATCGTATTTGAGGTACACCATCAATCTAGATCTTACGGTCCTCGGCTATTTCACAGATTCAACTAGTAGGTGAGATAACAATGGAGATGGGAGAAATTTTTTAATGCAATTTAGTTTTGTTCTATTTGGGTTCCTCCTTCTGCATTCCTCTTGTGGAAACTCGGTTGTAGAAACCCATATTATGTTAGAATTTGATTTATCATCTTCCACATTTTTCCTTCCTCATTCCACTGGTGGACTCTAGTTTGCGCAAACCCATATTATTTTGGACTTTGATTTCTCATCTTTAGCATTCTGCCTTCTGCTTTCGTCCTTTTGCATTCCACTAGAGGACTTCGGATAGCAGAAACCCATATTATTTTAGACTTGGATTTCTCATATTTCGCATTCCTCCTTCTACTTTTCTTCTGAGCTGTTTTATTTCTTTCCGGGTTCACTTCTTACCGTCAGATATGTTCAATAGATTTTCTTCCAAACATTGCGGGTTTACTCTTGACTATAGGATCTCTGTACAAACTGTCGATTCTTCTGATTCTTTTTCTTATCCATCTGAATCCTCTACTTATCTGTATCATATTATATGTTTTTTATTCAATGAAAACCATATCACAATATGATTTGTTTCCATATGATTTCAATACCTATCATAATTCCATGATATGTTTCCATATGCATGTTCTACTTGTAATCACCAACTATCTATCATCTGTAGAAAAAACAACTTCTCCCCCTTTGAAATCAATGTCAAAGAAGATTCTATAGCACAACTACGCTAATCAAAGTGGACATGTTAGTTGGAATAATATATGATGCCCAACTTTTGGTGTAGATACTCAAATTGTGTCTTTGATAAGGGTTTAGTGAAGGTATCAACAATCTGTTCTGTAGAAGGAATAAAATTCAATTGAACAACTCTATATGTAACTCACTCCCTTAAGAAGTGATACTTACTAGGTATGTGCTTAGTATTTGAATGAAGGACTATATTTTTGGACATTCTAATGGAGCTAGTATTATCACAATGGAGAGGAATTGGATCAACATATTTTACCTCCAAGTATTTCAGTGTCTGGACCATTCAGAGTATTTGTGTACAGCAGGTGAAAACATCAATGTATTCATCTTCTATAGTGGATAAATATATCAATTCTTGATTCTTACTGAGCCATGCAACTAAATAATCACCCAAGGAGAATGCACCTCCACTTGTGCTCTTTCTTTCATCCAAACAATTTTCCCAATCAACATTTGAATATGCAATTAGATGAAGATTCTGATTTCTAGGATACTAGAGACCATAACTTATTGTACCCTTCAAATATTTCGGTATCCTCTTAATATTCACCAAATTAATTTGCTTGGGAGAAGACTGAAATATTCCTATCATTCCAACAACTTGCATTATATCAGGAAAAGATGTTGTGATGTATAAGAGACTTCCTATCATTAACCAATATGTTCTTTAATCAACATCAGGTGAGAGATCATCCTTTCTATGTTTACAACCAACAACCATAGGTTTACTAATAGATGATGAATCTTCCATCTAAAATCTCTTCAACATATCCTTTGAATACTTATCTTGGGAGAGAAATAAACCTTTAAAACTATGAATAATGTGAAGACCAATAAAGTGGCAATTATCCTATCATTGACATCTCAAACTTAGATTGCATGGCATTAGAAAAAAACTGAACAAAAGAATCATTAGTGCATCCAAAAATAATTTCATCCACATATACCAAATCAAATAATAGATTATCACCTTCATATTTGATATACAAGTTACTGTCAACAATAGATTTCTTGAATCCTTTTTCCTATAGATATTTATCCAGACTATAATATGAGGATCTTGGTACTTGTTTCAATCCATATAGGTCCTTATTTAGTTTGTAGACATTATCAAGATTGTTTGTTAGTTAGAACCCTTCAGGTTTCTCTATATAGACTTCTTCTTCTAGATCTCCATTGAGAAAAGACGACTTAACATCTATCTGATACACTTTGAAGTTATTATGAATGGAATAGGAAAGAAACATTTTTATAACTTCCAATCTTTCCATTGGTGTAAAAGTTTCAAAAAAATCCTATCCCTCAATTTGTGCATAACCCTTACCGACCAATCAGGATTTATTCATTGCAATTTGTCCTTGTTCATTCATCTTATTTTTAAATACCCACTTGGAGCCTATTACATTTTTATCTGCAGGTATAGGAACCAACACCCAAGTATTATTCTTCTCAATTCGATCAAGCTCCATTCATGGCTTTAATCCAATATTCATGCTCATTGGCTTCTTCAAAATTATTAGGTTCCATCATAGATAGGAAACAAATATGATATTGTTCTGAATCTTTAATCAACTTCCTTCTTGTATGAACTCATTTATTCTTGTCACAAATTATCTGATTTTCATGATGATTCTTCTAAAGGATTCTGGAAGATGGCTTTGTTTCTGTGTGTTGTCTTGAATTTGCTTGAATCTTTGTACTTTCATAGTATGACTCTCAATATTCTTTTCCTGATTCTTGGACCTGTTCCTCCTTAACTTCAACTGTATCTTCTGTATTTGGTTCAACACTACTTATTTGAATATATTTTACATAGATTCCTTCATTTATTTTAATGTCAATACAATTAACCAATTTATCCAACCTTAGATTATAACAGGTGTATCCTTTATTGTTTGCATCATATCTAAGAACATACCTTCATTAGCCTTGCCATCATATTTTCTAAGATGTTCATCATTATTTTAAATATAACATTTACTTCCAAAAACTTTAAAGTGTTTGATAGAAGCAGGTATTCCAAACCATAGTTTATAAGGATTCTTATCACTATTTCACCTTAAGTGAGATTTGTTAAGAACATGGAAAGCTGTGCTACCCAGTATGTATGAGAAATATTCCTTTCATTCATCATTGATCTTACCATATGTTGTACTGACCAATTTTGTCTCTCAACTAATCCATTCTATTGTGGAGTCCTTGGAATAGTGTATTCTCTTTTAATTCCATGTTCATTACAAAAAATTTTGAAGTTTTCTGAACTGAACTCTCCTCCTCTATCAGATCTTATTGCCTTCAGTCTCTTTCCTATTTGATTCTCAGTCAAAGCCTTGAAAATTTCGAAATTTTCAAACGCTTCAGATTTTTCTTTTAGAAAAGGAACCCATGTGATTCTAGAATAATCATCAATGAACAACATAAAATATATTTCTCTTATTGTGCCTTACTTTATTGATGGTCCACACAAATCCATGTGTACTAACTGATTATTCGAAGTAGCTGATTACGTGTACTAACTCTTCAATTTTGTCTTTGTTTCTTCAATTTTGGTTTGATTTTCATTTTATTCGAAGTAACTCTTTTGTTTTAAGTTTGATTATTTGCTTCCTTTAGGAAAATTTTTGATTGTTAAGGAAATTTTTGAACTTTCCTTTTATATTTTTGTTTTATTTTTTATCCTTTACAGTTTGATGGGGTTTTTAAAGGTCATTATATCAAAGAATGGATTCACAAATGATTATTCTGAGCTTAGTAATGCATGATCACTACTCAAGTAGTTTTTAAACTCCATACAAAATGCCTAAAAGTTGTAATACAGCGACAAAATAGAGTTAAAACTATTCTTGTAGCACTGGAGCCAAAAATTAACGAAAGGGCACTACAAGAATATTGCGACCCTCATTTCTTCCAATTTTCTAGCAAAAATTTGGAATTTTCTTGAATGATGAGTGACTAATCATGTATTGGGAAGTGTTTACTACGTGTTGATTCAGGAATTATAATAAAAATAGGTGGCTCTACGTCGTGAGGGAATCGTGGTCATCGGGAGCCCAAAGGCAATTGATTTTGACAGGTAGCAGTGTGGTTTGATGTTTAATGTGAGATGAGTTGTCATTTGCATGCACATTCAAAGACGACGGACTTAGTGGAGTAACTAGAATCACTACAAAACCGGATATGCTCGCTGGGAAACAGAGTGAGGTTTTATGGAGTCACGGGATATTAGGGCTTCATGATTGTGCTGTCTGTAGTCAAATTGCATCCTGAAGGACACCTATACATTTGAGGTGAACAACTTAACCACTCAGGTCATGATTTTAAACCACTGCAGTTGATCAATTAAAAGGTATTCCACGATAAGCCAATACAACTGAAAATTTGGGGATTTCTCGCTGGGGTTCATTTTAGCAAAATTGATCAAGGGAAAGGTTAAATTGTGCTGTTAAATGAAATTTCATCCAAATAAACAGCTGCCTAAGACATGTTGAGATGTTCTGTTAAGTGGAGGAATGAAATTTAGCTTTATATTGGACTATGCATTTGTTGAAGTTTACAAGAGGTAGGGTTGAAATACAATGTATGTTATGATGATTCAAATTTAATACTGCTACTGGTGAACCACGAGAGGAAGGAAATGGACATTTGAGATAGTATAAAAACCTATATAGCCTAAAGACCTAATTTTTCTAGGTTTTGAAGCTTACTATTTTTGAAATCCAAAAGAAGCTGCGAGGAGTTAAAGGCTTGAGAGTTGATGAAAACTTATTATCATTTTGACACTAAGATTTCTGAGAGCTGACAAGGGATTAAGTTTAAGATGTTTTATTCTTTATATACCTTCTCATCTAACCTATAAGCAGGCTGCGTTTAGTCTAAAGGTTGACAGTTGAGATTCTTCATGTAATACTCTTTTTGTGTAGAGATGGTTTACACATGATTCTGGCAGGTTATGAGTACTAATACACAGTTTTATTCTACATGCTGGAGATGGACAGCCAATAGAACAATTAAATTGCATGACAGTCACCAGTTGCAGTGAAGAGTTTGGAAGATTTCAAATGACCTAAGTCTCTTATGCTCATGATAAACCTAATATTTATTAGGAAAACAAAAAGAACAGTCAGAGAGGATTAAGAAAAGATGTCAGTAAAACCTAATAAGATTTGCATAAAAAAGGGCAGCTATGAAGTCACCTGCTGAACCCTAAAATCATACAGTTTCCATACTTTGAAAAAAATGGGTAAGAGTGGTAAAATTAACAGAGCTGAACCAACTGATGTAGGGTGGATTGAAAATCTCCCTCGATGTCTTGAATTATTTCAACAGGTTGGTTGGCTTGAATTCTTTAAAAGAATAAATGGGTATAATGCTGAAGTTTCTTGTAAGTTTGCACAGTGTTTTAAAGATGAAATGGTGACCTTTGATACTCTTAAGTTTAGGCTGACAGTAGAACTAATTGCAGAAGCCACATGGGTTAAGAATGAAGGTGAATTATGGTTTAAGAAATTGCCCTTTACGTTTGATCCTCAGAGATACCTATTACCAAATGTCACTCCTGATTGGAATAAAGGCATTCTTATTCAAAATTTAAGAAAGGAATGGGTTGAACCAATCATAATTTTGAAGAGTTATATTACTTGCGAGGGCAGGTATGCTTGCGTGTTTAAGTATCACTTCAGGTTTTTGCAACATATGGTGGGACAGTCCAAGATGCACCTTCCATTTTTCCTACTCAAAATCTTACAGAAAATGGATAGCAGTGTTAAAGGGCATATGGACCATTTCTCTCAGTCCATCTTTCATCATGGGATAATTAAGCTGATTATTAGCAATTTATTGCAACATGAAGGTAAAATTTGGTACTTATTTCTTTTCTGGTTAGGTTTTCATGTCAAACAAGAAGATCGGTAGCCTAAGAGGCAAGCAGATAAAGGGAAGGTAATGATGAAGAAATAAGGTCAAAAATCTAAACTTGAAGACAAGGAGGATGTTGAAGTTGAGAAGGCAGCAGAGCATGTGGAGATAGACAGTAAACCCAAGGTGTTTTTAGTGGGTACTGCAGGTAGATATTCACTGTTTTCAGAAGAAGAATTGCAGCCTAGGCAACAGTTGATACCAGCAGCAGTTTCCAAGGAAGCTAGAGCTGCTGTTATAGAAAAGGTGGCTATGCCTGAAGATGATTTTCAAACCCAACAGAGAAGTCCACTCACCATTCTCTTAGATGATGAGTGATATTTACTGGAAGAAGATCAGCCCATTGATAAAGTATAAGGCAAGCATGAAACCTGTGGAGAATTCTTCACTTCAGAGATCAAAGCAGCCAAACCTAATAAGAAGAAGAAAAGGACTATAACCCCATATTGGAGGCCTAAAACCAGGCCAACAAAAAAATAAGATGGAATATGAAGAGGTTACTTAATCCAAAATTGAATTCCAAACAAGAGACTGTCTTGATTGATACTACCTCAAATGAAGAGACAGAAATTGGTAAAATGGACAGTAAAAATAAAGGAAAATCAATTGCTAAACCTTCTTCTTCTTAGCCTGCAAAGGTAAAAGGATTGTTATAGTATGCAAAAGAGTTAAGGCAGCCTAAGTCTAAATTGTCTACCATAATTCTTGAAATAAAAAATAAACTTTTGAAGGAACAGCAGGAAGAAAAAGCTAAAGTATCTCTTGTTTAAAATCAAGAATGGGAAGAAGAAGATGAGCTTATACTTAGGGAAGCAGGTATTCTGAAAGACCCTAGTATTCCTGCTGATTTCACAGACTTGTTAATAAAGGATGCAAACATACCTGAGATCCCTAGTTTTGAACAAGAGAGCATGACAAGAAGGTCAGTTGACATAGATAAAGAAAGCTTGCAGAAAATTATTCAGCAGTATAAACAACAGATGAAATACTTGCAAGATGTCAATGATGAGTTGATGAAGGTTAACAGAGGGCTTATAGAAGAACTACAGGATGTCAATAATCATTTCTAGGAGCTGACAGCAGTATCCAAAGAGGTTCTCAAGATAAAACGAACTAATGACATGCACTATACAGAGTTGGAAGAGACAGTAAATAACTTGCAGGAGGAAAGTAAGAAGCTCACCAAAAGGATAACTAACCTGGAGCAGGAGAAGAAGAAAGCTAAGAGGAAATATCAAGCATTAGATGGCATTGCTCTGCTAACTGAGGCCGCAAAAGAGCTACGAGTCACTTGTTCATTTCAGTTATTTGTTATCTTTTTCATAAACATATTAGTTAGGGATTACTATTTTTAGAAAAGTCATGTTTTGTAATATTTTACTTTTTACTTTACCTCATCGAGTGGGTGGAAGACAGTTAGGGTTTTTGACACCTAACTGATTTTGTAAAAAACACTAGTTAGAGAGGTTAGAAATTCATTAGCAGGGTTCTGATTTTTGGGAGCTACAGGAGGTCTTCAGACTGCTTTTGTCTTCAGACTTGTTCAGGAGTTAAGTACCAAGACTCTTATATGCATTTGATGATGAAATTATGAGATATATGACGTTTTTCCCCTTCAGTTTCCTATGTTGGATTCATTATTGAACTTGTTTAGTTTCTTAATTGATATATTCATTACTGGTTTATGTGTATTTGTTGGTGATGCTTGTCTTTTATGAATGAACCTCAGCATAGTGTTTCTGTTGGATATTGTGTGATACATTATGCATCTTTATCATCTTCTATTTATGATTTAGTTATTACTTTGCTCATGAATGCATTCCCTGTCTTTCTCCAAAATTTTACAACCCCTAAAACATTACAGAAACCCTAAACCTAATCTATTTTCTTGAATTTTATCTTGAGTGTGTGTTGGCTTATTTCTCTGGCCTTAGAAACAATTTCTGGCACAAAAATATTTGGCGCCATTGCTAGGGACAAAGATGAAGCATATCTTCCCTGGGATACTCATCTATTTTACTGGTTTAAGAGGTGGACTTAAACCAACACTTTTCAAGGCTAATTTTTCACCAAAGTTGTCATAGTGACTTCTAGAGGAGTGGGAACCAGGAGAAGACTTACTTCACCGTTACATTCAAAGGTTTCAGACCCTGAGCAAATATTGAAAACATCAAGAAAACTCTGAAGGTCTCAATCTTTATCAGCCCTCTGTGACCCTGACCAGTTGGGTGTTTCATTACATTCATCTGAAACCTCACCTTGGATCAAGCCTACTATACCTGATAGCTCTTTTCAAATCTTTATAAATCCTCAATCCTTTAGAAAAGCTAAAGCTACCTCTCCTGGTAAAATACCTCTTTTTCAACTAAAATTAGGTAAAAGTTCTTTTAAATCAGGTTCTAGTCAAGCTTCTTCATCTGTAAAACCAGTTAGTCCAAAGATGGTAGCCCAAAACCCTCCCATAGACATGATGGACTGGATGGTTGCAGCCAGATATGCACCATTAGTATTACCTCAACCTTTACATGCATTGCCCGAAAATGATTACCATAAGTATATGCCTAGATTCAATGGACAGGGAGAAACCACTGTTGAGGAACATTGGGAGGCTTTCCTAAGTTATGCTGACAATCAAATCATTGAGGTCAAATATGTATGGATGAGGGTATTCATTCAGAGCCTTGATGGGGATGTAAGAAAATGGTTCAAAGAGTTTCCTTCCAACTCAATCACTATAATTGAAGAGCTCTGAGATCTCTTCATGAGGCAATGGGGAGACACAAAAGATCACACCTACTATATAACTGAGTTTGGAGCTCTCAGAAGAAAAAAAGAGGAGACTGTTGCATATTTTTCCAAAAGGTTTAACAAAATGTATAGTAGGATTCCAGCAGAAATTAAGCCTAGAGAAACATCAGCTAAAATCACCTATGCCAATGCCTTTGATCATGAATTTTCTCTATTGTTGAGAGAAAGGAGACCTATCACCTTGATGAACATGCAAGATGCATCATTGGAGGTTGAGTCCAATTTATTGGCTTCAAATAGAATTAAGAAAGAAACATCTCAGCAGCTTTATGATAAAAAGGGAAAGAAGGAAGCAACTTCAGGAAGTTCTGCTCCTCATTCTGTTGAAGCTAAGATTGATGAAATGGCTAAACTGGTGAAAAGTCTCACTACAAAATTGAATAAATTAGAACTTGAAAATAGTTCTGGTAAACCGGCTCCAGAAGCTGAAAGAAATCCAAATAACGAAAATCAGTTCAGGAGGCAATTTGCCCCTAGATTCATACCAAGAGAGCACAGGAACAATGATATCCAGTGAGAAAGGAGAGAAAATGAAGACCAGAGAGTGCCTCCACCTCTTCAGAACAATGTAGCTGATGAAGAAGAAGTTGATGAACAGCTGCTCTTTGAAGAGACTGAGACTGATCAGGATATGAACCATTTTGGAGATGGATTCTCTGGAGGTCTTTTTACTGAAGAAGAATTTTTGAATGCAGAATATTATGATGTAGACATGTTTTAACATGAGGATGACCTGGAGTTAGAAAATACTACTGTAATTGCTGCTATTCATCAGAATGGACCCAAGAAGACTATAAATCTCAGATCAGGCCCAAAGCAAGTGGTGTAGGCCCCAAAGAAGAAATCTGTTGTTCCTACTGCCATTGTTCCTGCTGCTACTATTCCTACTAAACATACATCTGATCCTATGCCAGAAAAAAGACAAGTTGTAGAAAAATCAAGGAAGACTCCAGAGGTGGAAGAGGTAAACAAATATGTTCAGACTTTCAGTTTGGAGAATGAATTAGGGAAGCTAAAGATTCATGTACCTTTAACTGAGTTAATAAAGAATCCCTCATATAAACAAACAGTCTTGAAAGTGATGAATTCAGTAAGTAATCAGCCTGTTTCAGACACAGTTAATCTGTAGGAAGAAAACCCTAAAATATTCATTGGATCAACCCTAGCTGAAAAAACTGAAAATGAGGCTGGTGCTTCACCTCCTTTCTATGTCACCCTGACAGTCCATGATCAAATGATTCACAATTTCCTTTTAGATTCAAGAGCATCCCACAATTTGATGCCAAATGATGTTATGGAAGCTTTGGGACTGAGCATCACTAAGCCTTACCATGACCTATATGCCTTTGATTCCGGAGCAGTGAAGTTCCTTGGAGTAATAAAAGACATGGTTGTCAGCCTAGCTTAGTTGCCCATGAAAAGTGTGATAATGGATGTTGTGGTAGCTGATATAACACCGAAGTTTGGTTTACTTCTATCTAGGTCATGGGCTAAAAAGGTTGGGGGAACCTTACAAATGGACCTTTCATATGCCACCATTCCAGTGTTTGGTGGAGAAACTAGAAGACTGTATAGAGAACTGTAGTTTGCTTACATAGTGACAGATGACAAGAATCCCACTAATCACCCACTGTACTCTGTTGATAAATATCTTGGTACATGCATGTTACATTTCAGCGATGAGAACAATTCTGCTGGTTTGTTACAAGTGGAAAAAGAACAGCCAGTAAAACACAACAGAAATGAAGAAAATGCATTGTGGAAATTGTATTTTGATGGATCCTCATGCAAAAAGGGTGCTGGAGCTGGAGTTCTTCTCAGATATCCTAGAGGTGAAACAGTGAGGCTCATGTACAAGTTGGAATTTGTTACTACAAATAATACTACTGAGTATGAGGCTTTGCTACTAGGATTAAAGGCTACTAAAGAATTAGGCATTTAGTAGATTGCTACATTTGGTGACTCCGAACTAGTTGTTCAGCAAGTGAAGAAAAAATATCAAGTGAAGCAGGGTTTGTTGAAGCTTTACCGGAATGAGGTATGGGACATGCTTGAAAACTATTTTGTAGCTTTTAATATTACCTATATTCCCAGGGATTACAATCAGACTGTAGATTCATTATCTTTAGCTGCCACATACTTCAGAATTCCTAAGACTACTCAGTTGAGGTATCCAATTGAAATAAGGTACATACCTTTTGTACCTGATAATGTAAAACACTGGAGAGTGTTTGAAGATGATACTGATATTAAAAGGTTTATTGAACTTACAGATGAGTTTTCAAATTCCTTAATTGATTAGGATGAGGATGATGAAGAAGAACAGCTGGATGAAATTGCTGCAGAAGAGATAGCAAGTCATAAGATCATTGAATTGAAGAGTAATTTCATTCCCAAAATTTTGGTACCTCTGGAGAGAATATTCACAAAAGATGATACACCTTCAAAACCTTTTGTTCAGTCTTCATAAGATAATGTAGTGGACTGCAACATTGATTTAGCTAAACATCCTAGAATGGTCAAAATTTCAAAATCATTGACAGCTGAACAAAGAAATAGATATATCAAACTGTTAAAGGAGCATGTATATTTATTTACATGGTATTATGAGGAACTAAGAACTTATGATACAGGAATCATACAGCATACGGTGCCTTTAAATCCAAATGTTAAACCATTTCATCAGAAACTAAGAAGGATCAATCCAGCTTTGTTTCCTGTAATTGAAAAAGAAGTGAAAACGCTGTTGGATGCAAAGATAATAGTGCCTCTTAGGTATTCTTCCTGGGTTTCTAATTTGGTCACTGTCAAAAAAAAAGAATGGAGAAATAAGGTTATGTGTTGACTTCAGAAATCTGAACAGATCTTCATTGAAAGACAACTATCCTCTTCCTAAGATTGAACAGGTATTGCAGCAAGTGGTTGGAGCACAAAGGATCTCTATGGTAGATGGTTTCTCAGGGTACAATCAGATTGCAATGCACCCTGATGATAAGGAGAAGATAGCCTTTACAACTCCCTGGGGAACATTCATGTATGACAAGATGCCTTTTGGCTTGATGAATGATGGAGCAACCTTTCAGAGAGCAATGGATATTGCCTTTGTGGGAGAAAAAGATAAGTTTGTGGTTATTTATTTGGATGACATTACTATTTTCTCTCAGTCAGATGATGAACACTTGAAGAATTTAAGGTAGACTTTCCTAAAATGAAGAAAACTTGGCCTTTCTCTAAATCCCAAGAAGTCACATTTTTCTATGCAAAAAGGTAAACTACTTGGCCACTTGGTGTCTGCTGATGGCATCAGAATAGCCCCTGGAAGAGTGAAAGATATACTGAAGATCAGTTTACCTAGGAGTAAAAAGGATGTCCAATCATTCATTGGAAAAATCAATTTTCTGCGTTGGTTTATTCCTAACTTTGCTGAAACCATTAAGCAAATCACATCCATGCTTAAGAAGGATCAAGAAGTTAAGTGGACTTCTGAGGCAAAGGCTGCATTTGAGAAAATCAAAGTAGCTCTTACTGAAGCACCTATATTGGTAAGTCCTGATTTTACTAAAGAATTCCTTACTTTCTGATTTGCATCAGAAGACACAATTGCAGTTGTCTTACTTCAGAAGAATAAAGAAGATTTGGAACAGCCTATTGCCTTCTTCAGCAAGACTCTCAGAGATTCCGAGCTGAAGTATAGTATATTGGAGAAACATGCTTATGCTATGGTAAAGGATTTGAAATTTTTCAGAATTTATGTCCCACATTCAAAAGTCATTTCATTTGTTCCAAATGCTTCTATGAAAGATGTCTTAACATAGCCTGATAGTGAAGGGAAGAGAGGCAAATGGATTGCAAAGATTATGGAGTATGATGTGGAGATCAGACCTACTAAGATTGTTAAGGGACAGGGTTTAGCCAAGTTGTTGGCTAAATCAAATTGTCGGTCTCTTGGACTATATGTTATGGCTGAAGAAATAGCTCAAGAAGAAGATCAAGCAGCTCTAAAGAAAGA
The DNA here is from genome assembly GCA_001517045.1 of Pseudotsuga menziesii. Classification (NCBI taxonomy): domain Eukaryota; kingdom Viridiplantae; phylum Streptophyta; class Pinopsida; order Pinales; family Pinaceae; genus Pseudotsuga; species Pseudotsuga menziesii. Next base: position 151,905 of record LPNX011163488.1, on the reverse strand, counting down.
GAAGATCATGGATTTCTACTCAGCATCTACCTGGTATGCAGACATAGTCTATTTTTTTTTGTTTTTACAATGTCCTGAGCATTTGGATAGGAAGGCTGCTAGATCTTTAAGGCTTAAAGCTACTAAGTACTGTTTGATGGAGGAACAACTATTCTGGAAGGACCCAGGTGGTATTCTGCTCAAATGTTTGGACAAATCTGAGATTGAAGGAGTGATTTCCGACTCTCATGAGGGTGCTTGTGGAGGGAACAAATACTGGAAGACAACAACATACAGAATTTTGAGAGATGGATACTATTGTCCCACCTTGTTTGCAGATGTTTATCAGCAGGTAAGGGCCTGTGTCCCTTGTCAGAAGTTTGCTGGAAAACAAAAATTGTTGTCTTTGCCTTTAAATCCCATTGCAGTCAATGCTCCTTTCCAGCAATGGAGACTGGATTTTATTGGAGAAATCAATCCAACATCTTCAGGACAACATCACTTGATTCTGACAGCAACATATTTTTTTACTAAATGGGTGGAAGCCATTCCTACAAGGAATGCTACAGACAAGGTAATCATGGATTTCATTGAAGAAAATATCCTGAGCAGGTTTTGCTGTCCTCAGAAGTTAGTGACAGATAATGCTAAGGCTTTCAAGTCTAAGCCAATGATAGCATTTTGTGAAAAGAACGGTATTTTTCTGAAGCACTCAACCCCCTATTATCCGGAGGGAAATGGTCAGGCTGAATCCTCTAACAAGAACAGCATTCAGAGCATCAAGAAACTGCTCAAGTATAACAAAAGGTCTTGGGATTCAATGCTGAAATATGCATTATAGGCAGACAGGATCACAGTGAAGCAGGCCATTGCGACTTCTCCTTTTCAGTTGGTTTATGGTACATAAGTAGTTTTCCCTGTTCAATTGGGGATCCCAGTGATGAAGTTTCTCCAAAATGCTCAAGAGGAGCCAGATGATATGTAGAGGAGAATTTTTGAGATGATAGAGTTACAGCAAAATAGGGAAAAGGTGGATGAAAAGGCACAGCTGTACAGAGCCAAGATCAAATGCAGATTTGACAGAAACAGTAAAGAAAATACTTTTTCAGTTGCTGATATGGTTCTAAGGTGGGATGCAAGAAAGGAGCAAAAGGGTAAGCATGGTAAGTTTGACAATCTTTGGTTTGGCCCTTTCTTGGTGTCAAAAGTTTTGGAAAATAATACTTTTATCTTGCAGTCATTGGAAGGTGAGGAGTTGTCCAGCCCTGTTAATGGGCGATTCCTCAAGCATTTCTACAGTTTATAAGAGCATTTTCACTTTTCATTGTACATACCGGTGTGAGTGAAGCATAATAAGACTCCATATCCCAATGGAAGTTTTGCAGAGAGATAGATAATATAGCAGACAGAAGGAACTGGTCTACAGGTTCTTGAAGCCTCGCAGGGAGGACTTCATCCCGTAGCTAGAGCCAGATGTTTAGTCAGTAATTTGTTTCTTCAATTTTGGTTTGATTTTCTTTTTATTCGAAGTAACTCTTTTGTTTTAAGTTTGATTATTTGCTTCCTTTAGGAAAAAAAATTTATTGTTAAGGAAATTTTTGAACTTGGCTTTTATATTTTTGTTTTATTTTTGATCCTTTACATTTTGATGGGGTTTTTAAAGGTCATTATATCAAAGAATGGATTCACAAATGATTATTCTGAGCTTAGTAATGCATGATCACTACTCAAGCAGTTTTTAAACTCCATACAAAATGCCTAAAAGTTGTAAGACAACGATAAAATAGAGTTAAAACTATTCTTGTAGCACTGGAGCCAAAAATTAACGAAAGGGCGCTACAAGAATATCGTGACCCTCATTTCTTCCGATTTTCTAGCAAAAATTTGGCATTTTCTTGAATTATGAGTGACTAATCACATATTGGGAAGTGTTTACTATGTGTTGATTCAAGAATTATCATAAAACAAGTGGTTCTACGTCCTGAGGGAATCGTGGTCATTGGGAGCCCAAAGGCAATTGATTTTGATAGGTAGCAGCGTGGTTTGATGTTTAATGTCAGATGAGTTGTCATTTGCATGCACATTCAAAGGAGACGTACTTAGTGGAGTAACTATAATCACTACAAAACCGGATATGCCCGCTGGGAAATAGAGTGAGGTTTTATGGAGTCACGGGAAATTAAGGCTTCATGATTGTGCTGTCTGCAGTCAAATTGCATCCTGAAGGACACCTGTACATTCGAGGTGAACAACTTAACCACTCAGGTCATGATTTTAAACCACTGCATTTGATCAATTAAAAGGTATTCCACGATAAGCCAATACAGCTGAAAATTTGGGGCTTTTTCGCTGGGGTTCATTTTAGCAAAATTGATCAAGGGAAAGGTTAAATTGTGATGTTCAATGAAATTTAATCCAAAGAAATAGCTTCCTGAGACATGTTGAGATGTTCTGTTAAGTGGAGGACTGAAATTTAGCTTTATATTGGACTATGCATTTGTTGAAGTTTACAAGAAGCAGGGTTGAAATACAATGTATGTTATGATGAGTCAAATTTAATACTGCTGGTGGTGCAACACGAGAGGAAGGAAATGGACATTTTAGACAGTATAAAAACCTATATATCCTAAAGACCTAATTTTTCTAGGTTTTGAAGCTTACTATTTTTGAAAGCCAAAAGAATCTACGAGGAGTTAAAGGCTTGAGAGTTGATGAAAACTTATTATCATTTTGACACTAAGATTTCTGAGAGCTGACAATGGATTAAGTTTAATATGGTTTATCCTTTATATACCTTCTCATATAACCTATAAATAGGATGCGTTTAGTCTAAAGGTTGACAGTTGCGATTCTTCATGCAATACTCTTTTTGTGTAGAGATGGTTTATACATGATTCTGGCAGGTTATGAGTACTAATACACAGTTTTATTCTACATGATGGAGATGGAAAGCCAATAGAACAATTAAATTGCATGACAATCACCAGTTGCAGTGAAGAGTTTGGAAGATTTCAAATGACCTCAATCTCTTATTCTCATGATAAACCTAATCTTTATTAGGAAAACAAAAAGAACAGTCAGAAAGGATTAAGAAAATTTGTTAGTAAAACCTAAGAAGATTTGCATAAAAAAGGGTGGCTACGAAGTCACCTGCTGAACCCTAAAATCATACAGTTTCCATCCTTTGAAAAAAAATGGGTAAGAGTGGTAAAATTAACAAAGCTAAACCAACTGATGTAGGGTGGATTGAAAAGCTCCCTGGATGTGTTCTATTATTTCAACAGGCTGGTTGGCTTGAATTCTTTAAAAGAATAAATGGGTATAATGCTGAAGTTTCTTGTAAGTTTGCACAGTGTTTTAAAGATGACATGGTGACCTTTGATACTCTTAAGTTCAGGCTGACAGTAGAACTGATTGCAGAAGCCACAGGGGTTAAGAACGAAGGTGAATTATGGTTTAAGTAATTTCCCTTTACCTTTGATCCTCAGAGATACCTATTACCAAATGTCACTCCTGACTGGAATAAAGGCATTCTTATTCAAAATTTCAGAAAGGAATGGGTTGAACCAATCAGAATTTTGAAGAGTTATATTACTTGTGAGGGAAGGTATGCTTATGTGTTTAAGTATCACTTCAGGTTTTTTCAACATATGGTGGGACAGTCTAAGATGAACCTTCCATTTTTCCTACTCAAAAGCTTGCAGAAAATGGCTAGCATGGTTAAAGGGCATATGGACCATTCCTCTCAGTCCATCTTTCATCATGGGCTAATTAAGCTGATTATTAGCACTGTATTGCAGCATGAAGGTAAAAGTTGGGACTTCTTTCTTTTCTGGTCAGGTTTTCATGTCAAACAAGAATATCAGCAGCCTAAGAGGTAAGCAGATAAAGGGAAGGTAATGATGAGGAAATTAGGTCAAAAAGCTAAACTTGAAGACGAGGATGTTGAAGTTGAGAAGGCAGCAGAGCATGTGGAGATTGACAGTAAACCCAAGGTGTTTTTAGTTGGTATTGTAGGTAGATATTCACTGTTTTCAGAAGAAGAATTGCAACCTAGGCAACAGTTGATACCAGTAGCAGTTTCCAAGGAAGCTAGAGCTACTGTTATAGAAAAGGTGGCTATGCCTGAAGATGATTTTCAAACCCAACAGAGAATTCCACTCACCATTCTCTCAGATGATGAGGGATATTTACTGGAAGAAGATCAGCCCATTGATAAAGCAGAAGGAAAGCATGAAACCTGTGGAGAATTCTTCACTTCAAAGATCAAAGCAGCCAAACCTAATAAGAAGAAGAAAAGGACTGTAACCCCATATTAGAGGCCTAAAACCAGGCCAACAAATAAACTAAGATGGAATATGAAGAGGTTGATTAATCAAAAATTGAATTCCAAACAAGAGACTGTCTTGATTGATACTACCTCAAATGAAGAGACAGAAATTGGTAAAATGGACAGTAAAAATAAAGGAAAATCAATTGCTAAACCTTCTTCTTCTCATCCTGCAAAGGTAAAAGGATTGTCACAGTCTGTAAAAGAGTTAAGGCAGCCTAAGTCTGAATTGTCTGCCATAATTCTTGAAATGAAAAATAATTTTTTGAAGCAATAACAGGAAGAAAAAGCTAAAGTATCTCCTGTTGAAAATCAAGAATGGGAAGAAGAAGATGAGCTTATACTTAGGGAAGCAGGTATTCTGAAATACCCTAGTATTCCTGCTGATTTCATAGACTTGTTAATAAAGGATGTAAACATACCTGAGATCCCTAGTTTTGAACAAGAGAGCATGACAAGAAGGTCAGTTGACATAGATAAAGAAAGCTTGCAGAAAGTTATTCAGCAGTATAAACAGCAGATGAAATACTTGCAAGATGTCAATGATGGGTTGATGAAGGTTAACAGAGGGATTATAGAAGAACTACAGGATGTCAATAATCATTTCCAGGAGCTGACAGCAGTATCCAAAGAGGTTCTCAAGAGAAAAAGAACTACTAACATGCACTGTACAGAGTTGGAAGAGACAGTAAAGAACTTGCAGCAGGAAAATAAGAAGCTCATTAAAAGGATAAATAACCTGGAGCAGGAGAAGAAGAAAGCTAAGAGGAAAGCTCAAGCATTAGATTGAATTGCTCTGCTAGCTGAGGAAGCAAATAAGCTATGAGTCACTTGTTCATTTCAGTTATTTGTTATCTTTTTCAGAAACATATTAGTTAGGGATTACTATTTTTAGAAAAGCCATGTTTTGTAATATTTTACTTTTTACTTTACCTCATCGAGTGGATGGAAGACAATTAGGGTTTTTGACACCTAACTAATTTTTTAAAAAGCACTATTTAGAGAGGTTAGAAAGTCATTAGCAGGGTTCTGATCTTCAGACTGCTTTTGTCTTCAGACTTGTTTAGGAGTTAAGTACCAAGACTCTTATATGCATTTGATGATGAAATTATGAGATATATGACATTTTTCCCGTTTAATTTTCTGTGTTGGCTTCATTATTGAACTTGTTTAGTTTCTTAATTGATATATTCATTACTTGTTTATGTGTATTTGCTGGTGATGCTTGTCTTTTATGAATGAACCTCAACATAGTGTTTCTGTTGGATCTTATTTGATATATTATGCATCTTTATCATCTTCTGTTTATGATTTAGTTATTACTTTCCTCATGAATGCATTCCCTGTCTTTCTCCAAAAGTTTACAACCACTAAAACATTACGGAAACCCTAAACCTAATCTGTTTTATTGAATTTTATCTTGAGTGTGTGTTGGCTTGTTTCTCTGGCCTTAGAAACAATTTCTGGCACAAACACATATGAATTTATTCAATTCATATTCACAAGATGAATCACTATCTATTTCTTCTAAAGAATCAACATCATTTACACACAAGATTTTATTTTTATATTTAGTATCTTTATTGTATTTATTGACTGTATAGTTTTCTTCATCATTGTAATATCCCAAATTTTGGACCTAACACTTATGGGCATGATCTCCATTGATTATTATGTTACCTTGATGTTTTATTTTGATATGCTGGTTCAAAGACCCCACTGCATATGACCATGATGATTTGTTTGATATATTTGGCGTAAGCCAATTTCATATGATATAAATATATTTTCTTGTGTTGGGCGTGGAACCTGAAGCACATGGTTGATGAGATGTTTTGTGTAGAGCGAGGATCTCTGGAGCAGATGGGTAAATTGATGTTTTGTGTTGAGCAAGAATCTCTAGAGCACATGAGTACTTATATTTGTGTTGAGCAAGAAGCTCTGAAACACATGAAAAGATAAATTGGAAGTGTTGGGCATAATCCCTGGAGCCTTCCATGTTGATGCTGAGCATAAGCTATGGAACACCACATCCTCGGCCATTGTATCCATAGGTGTATCCTATAAGTACATCCTAGCATTAGTCTTGATCAATGAGCTCTGGAATTGCACTAAGTTTCTAACTACCTTTTTTTAGCGTTGAGTATGGACTCTGGATAAGCGGTAGGAGTTACTGGAAAGAATTAATTATGTCGAGTGAAAATGACTCAAGAAAAATATTGATCTCATCTAACTTATTTATAAGTGATTAAATGAAATTTCAAATTTCTTTATCTCATCAAGGACTTAAGAACTACAATGTTATATGAGGGAATCCAACATGCAATGATGTTTAGAGTTTCCTATCCTAGTAGACCTAACCACTTACCTGATGACCTTAATGAAGAAAGTGTCATAATTTTAGGAATCATAACACATGATACCCAAATACAAATGCTAACAAATAATATATATATTATTATATATTTTATACATGGTATGTATAAGGAGTAGGCATAGTAATAATATTAATAATATAAGAAAGAAGGAAAAGCTCCATCTATTATTATTATTACTAAAAGAAAACTAAATATTCTAATACTTACAAAAGTCCAATTAGGAACTAGTTAAAAGTTCGTAAGTTAAAATATTAAAAGTACCTAAATTGAATAAAAATGGTGAATTCAAGAAATGAAATGATTGTTGATTTAACTACTCGTTTGACTGAAAAGTATTTCTATAAAGTCCCAAGCCAAAGAGATGCTTGGGGATATCTTCCATATTTTTGGAGTCATTATTATTCCTCATTATTCTCAAGAGAGTTCTTGGAGAACAATTTCCTAAGAGGAAAAAGGAGAACTGATCCAGACCTGAAATACCACTTAGGGAAGCCTCACCTTAGGAGCTCTAAGCTACTTGCATGTTTCAACCAGCCCATGGGGATCCTGATTAAAACTAGAGAAAGTTTAGGGTCATGTTTGGGTGGAATGTGGTAGTTCCCAAGTGATTTGGTCATCTATACAGAGGTCAGATCTGCCTATGAATTGTTAATGCTAGATAATTGAGTGTGTAGATTTCATCCATTAGGATAGACTTACCTTCCAAGTATGAGGTTCTTGGCTTCCTATATTTCATTATCTAGTATAATTTGTAGTTAGAATATGAAAGTGTTTATGATTAAATTCTAACCCTATGTTTTTGGCAAGGGGTTGGGGTGAGTGACTTCCGTAGTGTTGCGGCAGCTATGCAAGCTCATGCGGTACTGCGCAAGGGCCATTTAGTGCGATAAGTGGAGAAGTAATTGTTTTTTTAATATTTTATGTATATGTTGACAAAATTCTTATTCCAAAGCTTCACATCTCTTTTCCCCTTCTGTTAATTGTTATTTTAGAATATCTTCTATTTTCTTTGCCTCTTCTAATTCCAATTTTAACAGTCCAATATCTTCACTTGGTTCTTTACCATTCATTTCATACTGCATCAATAATAGTTTTTGTTTCCTCTTCTTTAGTCTTAGTATGTCAATCTCCTCCAAAGAACTGATTATTTCACCTTCCATATCAACCATAGATTCTTCATCATTCAGGTCACTTCCTGTATATTCATTTCCAAAATATTCTATGGAAATCGTATGAAGTTATTCAATTCATATTCACAAGATGAATCACTAGCTATTTCTTCTGAAGAATTAACATCATTTACACATAAGATTTTCTTTTTATATTTAGTCTCTTTATTGTATTTATTGACTGTATAGTTTTCTTCATCATTGTAATATCCCCAATTTTGGACCTAACACTTATGGGCATGATCCCCATTGATTATGATGTTACCTTAATGTTTTATTTTGATATACTTGGTCAAAGACCCACTGCATATGAACATGGTGATTTGTTTTATATATTTGGTGTAAGCCAATTTCATATGATATATATATATTTTATTGTGTTGGGCGTGGACTCTGAAGCACATGGTTGATGAGATGTTTTTTGTTGAGCAAGGAGCTCTGGAGCAGATGGGTAAATTGATGTTTTGTGTTGAGAAAGAATCTCTAGAGCACATGAGTACTTATATTTGTGTTGAGTGAGAAGCTTTGGAGCACATGAGTTTTGAGACATTTGTGTTGAGCATGAAGCTATGGAACACATGAAAAAATAAATTGGAAGTGTTGGGCATAAGCTATGGAGCCTTCCATGTTGATGTTGAACATAATCTTTGGAACATCGGATCCTTGGCCATTGTATCCCTCAGTGTATCCTAAAATTACATCCTGGCATTAGTGTTGAGTGAGGATCTCTAGAATTGCACTAAGTTCATAACTCCTTGTTTTTAGCATTGAGTATGGGCTCTGGATAAGTAGCGGCAGTTACTGAAAACAATTAATTATTTCGAGTGAAAAAGACTCGAGAAAATATTGATCTCATCTAACTTATTTATAAGTGATTAAATGAAATTTTGAGTTCATGTATCTCATCAAGTACTGAAGAACTACTGTGTTATACAAAGGAATCCAAAATACAAGGATGTTTAGAGTTTCCTAGCCTAGTAGACCTAACCACCTACCTTATGACCTTAATGAAGAAAGTCTCATAAGTTTAGGGATCATAACACATAATACCCAAAGACAAATGTTAAAAAATGATGTATAATATTATATATTTTATACATGGTATGTATAAAGAGTAAGCATAGTAATAATATTAATAATATAAGAAAGACGTAAAAGATCCATCTATAATTGTTATTACTAAAAGAAAACTAAATATTATAATACCTACAAAAGTCCAATTAGGAACTAGTTAAAATTTCCTAAGTTAAAATATTAAAAGTAGCTAAATTAAATAAAAAGGGTTAAATCAAGAAATCAAATGATTCTTGATTTAACTTCCCCCTTGAATGAAAAGTCTATCTATAAAGTCCCAAGACAAATAAAGGCTTGGGGATCTCTTCCATCTTTTTGGAGTCATTATTCTACCTGATTATTCTGAGGAGAGTTCTTGAAGAACACTTTCCTAAGAGGAAAAATGAGCACTGATCCAAACCTGAAATACCAGTTAGAGAACCCTCACCTTAGGATCTCTAAGCTACTTGGATGTTGGAACCAGCTCTGGGGGATATGGATTAAAACCAAGAATGGTTCATGGTCATAGTTAGGTGGAACGTGGTAGTTCCCAAGTGATTCGATCATCTATAAAGAGGTCAGATATGCCTGTCAATTGTTAATGTTGGATAATTGAGTGTGCAGGTTTCATCCAATGGGATAGCTTTACCTTCCAGGTATGAGGTTCTTGGCTTCTTATATTTCATTATCTAGTATAATTTCTGGTTAGAATATGAAAGTGTTTATGTTTAAATTATAACCGTATGTTGTTGGAAAGGGGTTGGGGTGAGTGAGTTGAGTAGTGTCGCAGCAGCTGTGCAAGTTCATGTGATACCGCGCAAGGGTCGTTTAGCACGATAAGCGGAGAAGTAATCATTTTTTGAATATTTTATGTATATGTTGACCAAATTCTATTGTAATAGGTTAGTGGCGGTTAGAAGTTAGTTAATAGTGGACCCTTCATGTAAAGGCATAAGCCTATTTATAGATCCATTTTTGTGATTATAGACATGAAATGATTGAGGGGCATAGAAACACACTTGGTGCACTCTGCTATGTCGAGATTGTTCTGTCTTGACTTCAATTTTGTCTGGGGTTCTTTCTGTTGCAATCTCTAGTTTTGGAGAAGGATTGTATGGTGTGGCATATTGGGAAAGATTAATATAATATGTGTTGAGTATGGGTTGATCCTGATCTTTTTTCATAGATATGTTATGATGTGGAAGCACTGCTTTTTGTTACAATGATTGCACTATGATTTATATAGGTCTGTTATGATGCTATGACTCCATTTCTGTAACAATGATGCGATCTAGTTTCTGATTTTTATGTTAATGTGATCTGTTGATTATAAGTTTATATAATCTCTATCCCTGTTTGATGTTTCATGATTAATGTTGTGGTATGTTATAATGGTTGCATGAGTCATGATTCTCCCCAGTCGGATATCCATGTCCTCCTTTCCCACTATTGGAAACTTGGTTCTGACAGCTCTCCCTTGAATGCCTCGGGTGAGACCTCATACTCTTACATGAATGGTTGACCAAGTTTGATAAGCGTAAGATGAATTTCCAAGGAGGATATCCCACATCCTGGACCCCAGAATTGATCCAGGCGCTGCAGGAAACTAGCAACAAGGCATCGTGGGCAGCTGAGGTATGGTTGGACAGTATCTTAGAGGGATAGATCACTGAATTTGCTGTTGATACTAATAAATATTTCAGCAAATCAAAAAGGGAATTTTTCAGTGGACCTTGTGGCCGGTTCTTATTGTCGCTACCACTGTTGATTAAGAATATAGTCTGTGAAAAGGGTATCCTAAAGATGGACCAAGAGTAGTGGACCTCTGGTGTGCGGGGGATGTAGGAACTACGATAGAAAGGGGGGGAAATGCATAAGGAAATAAGGGGTAGATGGGCATGAGTTCTTGTGAGAATATAAAGCTTGTTGAAGAAACAAGTGGTTGTACGAGGGGAGGAGCAAGGTTTCTAGGAAAGCGGCAGAGGACGGGAGAAGGTCCTACTGAAGTCAAAGTATGATACCCTGAAGAAAAACCACACAGGACGAAGTGACCTTTCTATGATGATAAGAATATACAGGCCCAAGGTACACCTGGTAGAACGACATGATCGAACCCCAGTAGCAACGTGCATACTCCTCCATGCATTACTCCACCACAAGGAAGAAACACACATTCTACGTTGACTTGCTCGACGTGTCAACAATAGTCTAGTAATAGAGTACCAGCAAGAGGAAGAAGGCCCAGGATGGCAGGTGATGAGATGAAGTTGCTAATATTCAATGGAAATGGCGCTCATGATCTAGAACAATACTGGTTCTTATGTGAAGCAATCTAGACTGCTCGACAAAATATTGACGATGATATCAAGAAAAGTCAGTACTTTGAGGGGTCGTGCATTGGAATGGTTTATGAGATTCACGCGAGTACCTCAGGGAGGTACTGCAAAAACATTGGATGAGATCAAGATAGGGCTATTTGAGGAATTTAAGAAGCCAAAGTCTGAAGCTCAGTACATTATTGAATTAAAAGAGATCAAACAATTCCCCAGTGAAACGATTTGGGATTTTGATCAGCGATTTAAAACATTGATGGCTCGGGTAAATTTTTAGAGTGATGCCCAGCACAAAGAATGGTTCATTGCAGCGCTTGTCTTGCATATTTGACAACCATTAATACAACAAAATATTGTGATACAGTGTGAGGCTCTGGAGAACTCGATGAAATTAGAAGCATCACCAGTAGGAGAAACTTCCATTGGAATGAATCAGATTCGGGTGCAGCTGGCCAGTCTAACACTACAGATGCAAGAAGTCAAAAAGGCCAAGGAGGATCACGATGATATTTGGTATACCTATTTCCATGTAGGCGGAAATACCAAAGATACTTGTCTGACATTTCAAAATTATTTACTATTGAGAGCCCCTAACCTGTTGAGTGGTGCCGGTGCACCATGGTGTCGCATATTCTAGGTCTATGGGAATCAACACGAGAACTATGATTACATGCAGAAGATGGTTACCAAAGAAGAAAGTTTATACTGTACATTTTGTCAGTCATTTGGACATGACGACGCGAATTGCTGCACTTATAATTTGCATCAAGAAAGGACATATGATCCATACTTTATGAAAAGGGAGGAAGCCCAGACAGTGGAAGCACCACCACAAGTACTACAATTAGAAACACATGTACCATATACACCATGGCCTCCATTCCATTTCGTCCCTGTGCAACCTTAGCCACAGTTTGTAGCACAACCACAATAATTTCAATTTAAAATGGGCCTTCAAAAAATAATAAAAATTCCATGTCATCGTGTATTAGCCAATCAAAATGATTTAAAATTCAAAAAGGGAGCACCTGTTAAACATTTTTTTAATATAAATTTGGGGATAGGTATCATTAAAAAAAACTATTTTTTTTGTTCGTATTTTCAACATATCTCCTTGTGTTTTTACACAAATTTCTATTGGGAGAGCTCGTTGGATGTAGAATTAAATTCCACATCCAATGAGTACCCACTCGGCATACTTTTGATGGGCCCTGCTACCCCAAAAACAAGAAATACTTGAGTAAAAACATAGGGAGATATGTTGAAAATACGAACAAGAAAGTAGTTTTTTCTTTTCTTCCTCCAAAATTAATAAATATTATTTTATTATTTTAACTATTATTTTATTAATTTTACTTAGGAGGCATATTTTGAATTGAAATTTCCTCTAATGATGCACCACAGCCACAAATAGTAGTACAACCACAATATAGCCAGGTGCAACGACCATAGTATAATCGGCCACAAGCTGTGCATTATGTTCAGCAGCAACTGAACCTTCCACAGTAGCATCTAGATCAACCATAGTTTCAATAGGGAGGAACCCGTGGAGGATTTCGTGGAGGATTTAGGGGCTAGGAGAGAGGCTTTGGCCATGGAGGTGGCCGAGTTCGGGAATCCATTTAGTGTTATGCATGTGGGGTATTCGCACACTATCAGAGAAAATGTCCTCATGCGCAGTGTATATATTGTGCAACCAGTGATCATAATGTGGAGAATTGTCCTCAGTTGATCAAAAAATTGCAAGCCGACCATATTCCCTAGTTGCAGAGCACCCAGAATCAGAATCAGTCTCTGTTCCAGGTGCAGAATTAGCCACCCCTGCAAGGTTAGATCCAATCACAAAATCAAATGCAAAATCAAAACCCACCCCAGTCTTAGAATATACCAATGAATCAAGTGACAAATCAGCTGTTGAATCAACACCTGTCGGGAGCTCAAGCCCAGAACTTGAGTCAAGAACCCACTATTGTAGCAATCCATGCAGAACCAAGGATGAAGGATGTCAACATCGGGATTGTCACTCATGTTGGTGCAACAACTAGTGATGATGGACCGCGATAACCTATTCGACTTGCCAGTAAGAAAAAAATTGCATTTGATATTGTAACAGAAAAAGACACTTTCTTTAAAGTGAAGCAGGTGATTGAGAGAAATCTAGGTAAGTTGCCAATTATTGATATGCCTTCCGCTTTTGATCCATCTATAGAAGTAGGACCATCGCGACAGCATGGCACTGCACACATTTTTTGAGAGTTGTCTATCCCTGGAAAGGGACTTGGACGCTCTTTTCGAGCTTGATACATTGTTGCACCTCCCAAATAAGGCAGTAAAGGATTCCACTATGAATTCCCTACAAAAAAGGAAGACATGCAAGGAAATAAGGATGAATATCCAAATTGGGAATTATGAGGTTGACTCAATCATTTTGGATCTTCGATCTTATGTAAACATCCTAACAAAGAAAACCTGGCAATCAATGGGGAAATCCACGCTAGGATGGACAGTAGTACAGCTACGGTTAGCAAACTAGGAAAACGTTCATCCCATTGGTCGGGTCTCAAACTTGGTTGTCGACATTGAAGGTATGAAAATGCGCGTTGGATTTGATGTGATAGAAGTTGTAAAAGATGGTGGTTCATATCTAGTGCTACTAGGAATTGGGTGTGATAATGATAGAATGGCATCTATCAACTTCAAAAATCAAGTTATGACATTTGAAAACAAGGATGTTAGGGTCTTTGCTCCTATGGATCCTCAGGAAGGAAATCACTATATTGAACCAGTAAAGGACAAAGTTGGAAGAAGTTGGGATCATGTGTACAACATCTCTGAGGACTATATCCATCCCACTGTCAATGGCGAACTTGGATGGCGGAGTGAAAGTTCTACATCCTCAGACTCTAATGATGCTCTAGAAAATTGGTAGAATGGGTTGCATGAGGCATCATTCAAAAATTGCGGGTTGGTTACATAGTCTCTCTGGCATGCTACAACTGAGAGTATCAAGTTTCCCATTTATGAATGACTGCCCAAACTCTGTAAGTTCTTTCAATAATTTGAAAAGAAGGTGTTTGAACCACAAAGAATATTGGCTAGTCTTAACATAGCATTGAAGGCTACTCCGGCTCATTGCTGGGAAACACACAAACAAATGATCCATGACTTGGAGCAGTGCCACAGATTGATGATGATCCGTTTTGGTGATATAGAGGTCTACCATGCCGGGAGAAATGATGGACAAAATACCCTGCCAATCATTTGATCGAATGTTAGGCGTTATGGAGATTGAAAACTAGAGATGAGTGGCTTCATGATTTTGTCCACACTCTAGAAGAAATGTCGTATAGACTGAACTCGCGATACAAGGATCGCATGAAAGCTCAAATTGGTAGGATGCTCGATGCTGGGATAATCAAACCGGTAGAAAAATCATAATGGATAAGTTCAATGGTAGTGCAAGATAAGAAAATGGGAGAAATCCACATCTGTGTTGATCTAAGAAAATTGAATGATGCATGTGTACATGATCTGTTCATGGCCCCTCTCACAGACGAAGTCCCGGAAGGTGTACGCTCAATTGCTTATAGAATTCTTGAGACTCATTAGAAATGAAAATTAAACTATGTGGAATAGTCCAGATGTTGTCCATTTTCACTCTTTTCAATTTCCCAAAGAGATCATGGACCATATTTTCATACCTCCCACATATTAAATACTCAATACTATGAAAACAATGTCCAATAACTACCATACTAAGCTAGCATCTAGAATTCTAAGAATTGCTCTTATTCATCTTAGTATGAATATGGTCATAATGGTATAATATGTCTCACTTTCTAAACTATCAATAAAGCACATATTTCTCATGGATTCCTCTTCAATATTATCATACTTAATAATATAAGATAATTTTATTAATGTCCAACATATGAATAATAACCAAAATGTAAACAAAAGGATCTCCATTTCCATTGGATTATTTCTATTTACTCCCAAATTGCATCATCAAGACCAACCATCATATCGGTTTTCTTAATTTTCAATTTTCATCATATAATTCCCAAGCTCAACTGCTTATGGAATACGCAAAACTCATTACAAATGCAAATGCAACTATAAGGAATAGTCCATAGGCCATCCATTTTCACTCTTTTCGTGAGAATTAAAGTTGATTTTGGCTTCAATTTTCATCCATATTTAAGGATTGTTGGGTTTCCTGATCGGAGGTTAGGTGGGTCTCAAAAACTACACATGAGACTCAACCTGCCCATTGTAGGGATTTCATAAGATGTCTCCCATGGTCTATTCTAGTCCAAGCAATGGGGACACAGACCAAGAAATAGAAAATGCAACTAAAATTGTGAGGGCCAACTTGAAAATGGTGCCTATTTTGGTCCGCTTGTATGGCCATGCTATATACTCTCATCTTCCAATATTATAGAAAATCATGTGTTTTTTGTTTATAAGAGTGATTTGTTTTGTTGTGGGTTTGACCTAGGTGATTTCATAGAGAAAGAGATCTTTGTTCTCCATGAGCCCTTTTATTTTTCAGAGAGTTTCGGGCATACCATGTCGTTATAAGGAGGGATAAGTCAACGGATGTGTGACCACTCTGAATTAGATTTTCATGAGGAACAACATTGTGTGGAAATTATCCATCCTGAATCCGTATAAGGCATTGAGAAGCCATCTCTAAAAATCAGCAGCCTTGCATTCATCATGATTCAACCTGAATCTGTAGACAATATCAAACAACATATGATTAGTAAATAAATTAGTCTGTAGCCATGTTCAAATTTGCAGGTAGCTGAAAGTGGAAACCATTATGAGGAAGAATATATTCAAAGATGAGTCTAATCTTTAGATGAAGCAGCAGCAAGAGGTATTTCGTTATAGCTTCATTGATCTATTTGTTCATTATAAGAGTCTTTGAGCAGTTCAAATGTCATATTGTCTTTTTCAAATGAAGGTTTTCTTTTCTGTTCTTTTGAAACACATTTTGGTATTCCATGGGCTTGTTTATTCATCATCTCCAAATCAGAAGTTTCACCAGTTAGTGAGATATTAATATGGATTCATTGGAAGCATGACTTTACTTGATCAAGAAACAACACAGTGGATTATAATAGGGGTTTGTAAATAAATAAGCTCATCTCTTCAGCATGGTTTGGAATGAGCAGTTTCAATTTGTTTTTAATAGTGAGAAGAACATGGTTACAAGTTTGGAACAGATTGGGGAATGAGATACAAATGAATCCATCGCCCAATGAATAAGGCACAAGGTCTATATGATCTTGAAACATCGCAAGGACAATTTCATCCCTCGGCAGGAGCTAGATGTTAACACTGAAATTGTTCCCAAATTTTTCTCATTTTTCGATCTGTTTCGTTTAAATGGTTTGAATCTTATTCACTTTTCATTTTATTTTATCTTCAATTTTAATAATTTCGAATGTCTTTTATTGTTTATGTTATAGTTTTTCATTTTAATTTATTTTACCCCTAAGTGGATTATTAAATGTTATATTTCTTTAAAAGTATTCAAAATACTTATTTAGGTTCATTCTAATGTTCATATTCAAGCTTTAACTTCTATTTTGAGTGTGTTCGGCCAATTTGTCATGTTGAGGTATTCCTGCAGCACAAAGTTCAAATCACATACATTAGCACATTGTAGGAATCTGAGATCATGAAAGATCATGGTTCATCGATGGTGGGAGGTGTCCCATTGCATGCGGTGATGATAGAAGACCTCTAGACACATGTTCGATGAATTATGACATATGTAAATCTCATTGAATTTTATCATTCAAGAAATCACCGATTTGAGTGTCTGTGAGTTATAATTTGGGGGTTGCGAATTTCAGAGTAGAGGAACGCAATTGGGGATTATTATGAGCATATTGTTGAATATTAAATAATGGACAAGGTATTGGATTGAAATCCTGAATAACCCAGTAGAAAAAGAATCCCTAAAAACAAAAATAGATACATAGTTATGCTCTATTTTTCCTTATTTTCGTCATTTCAAATGAGCACGGATCACGAGCTGATGGAGATGAATTTTAGAAAAATAAAAGAGGTTTTTTCCCACAATAGAATCACTCAGAAAAAACACCATCAATTTCCAAACAAGTGTAATAGTTTGAAATATTCAAATTGATCTTTGCAGCCTATTTTTCATGGTTTAAAATATTTAATAATTTATTGTTTTAGGTACAAATTTTAGGCACGTATTATGATCAATTGGAGAGAAATTTTTAAAAATCGGGAGAAGTTATTATTCATAATGGACTCATTTAAGAAACCTCTCTCAGTTTTTTCATAGGTATCTCGGATCGAGAGATGTGGAGGCGCCTTTGAGAGCCAATTTTTCAGAAATTCGCCAAATTTCCCCAAAATCTGATTTGTTATTTTTGGTTAATTAGTCTTTAAAGATTCAAAGTTAGTTTATAACTACTTGATGTAAATGATTTTAAGATCGACCGAGAAGGTAGTTATCAAACTGCCCTATTTTGTAAATGATAAAAGGAAGAAAGTCTAGACTAGAATGGTTCAATTTTTGTTTCAAGAAGGGCTATAGAGCTAAGGATTTTGGATGTATATGCAAACTAATACACATGACTCTCATGTAAGATTTTGAAGACTGAGAATGATTTATATATACAATACAAGCCACTTTATATTATCTATTGATTTTGTTTATTTCTAGTTTGACCACTCAGCTTATGATTTCATTTCTTGATTAAGGTTTTATTCATGTGAATGCTCCTATGTTGTGGACAAAACGAGTACTATGCTGTGAATGTTTATGATTTACATTTATCATTAAAACCTTTGTGTCTCAGTTCTTTGATTGCTTTATGATTTAGTTCTTGTATTATTTTGATATTTGATTACCTTCTTGTGAATGAAAGCTTCAAACCAAAAAATTACAAAAAAAAATTCCCATGTTCTTTTAGTTGTTTTGAGATTGTACTAGCTCATTTCCTTTATAGTCTAGAGACAATTTCTAGCACAAACATCTTTGGCATCATTTTTGGGGAGGGAGGAGCGATGATATCTTCCCCAGGAGGAATGATAATGATCAGATATAGCTGTTGATGGTGAACAAGGGCTGGTCACATATTCAATACTACATCATTCACATGGAGACTCCACTCCATGAAGGAAGAACCTATTGGCGACTTCACTAATACGGGACTGAAATAGCAATGGAAGCTATATTCGCTCAGAGGTTTCAACCATTCAACTTTTTAGTTATTCCTAGTTTTCCACATCCAGTGCCAACTATAACTGAGAGGGGTGATTATCTTCCTATATTCAAAGGAAGAAAGTATGATCATCCTGGTGATTATTTATTAAATTTTCATAAATGCATGCTTGAATATGATTTTGTGCATGAGGATGTCTTAATCAATATGTTCATATTTTCTTTAGATGAACATGATCATGAATGGTGTCCATCCCTTCATGTTGCTAGTATCCATTCTTTGAAGGATTTCCACACGGCTTTTAATTCACATTACGAGAAGATTTACCTGGTTGAGATCCTTTTTGAAGAATGTTGTGAAAAGTTCAAATCTTATATTCAGCAGATAATAGATTTTTCCTCGTATGATGAGATTTGCAAGGATATTGATGAAAAATAAATTAAGAATGGAAGTGAATGTTTTAATAAAAATATGGATGAAACTCTTTCTCTTTCTAATTCCCAAGAAGAAGGTTTTCAAGATATGGTTGATGATAGTACTGATGATTGCATAGTTTTTGATGCATTATATCTTGTCTCTATGCACTTATTATCTTAGATTTAAAATATGAAATAGTTGTAGACAAAGATTTTTCTTCTGTTCTTCGAAAGGTTCCCGATGATGTATTTTCACCTAAGATTGAAGAGAAAGATCAAGAGGTTACTTGTTTTTGCTTGCAAGAGAAAACAATTTTGGTTTCACCTATCTATGATGAGTTTTTATATGAAGAAGAGAAAATCGTTGCATCACCTTTTGTTGATTCCAAGAGCAGCCAACGAATGTGTGACAACTTTGAATTAGATTTTCATGAGGAACAACATTGTGTGGAAATTTTCCATCCTGAATCTATAGGAGACATTGAGCATCCATCTCTTAAAATCAACAGGATTGCATTGCTCATGCTTCAACCTGAATCTGTGGATCATATCAAACAACCTATGAGTAGTAAAGAAATTAGTTTGTAGCCATGTTCAAATTTGCAAGTAGCTGAAAGTGGAAACCATTATGAGGAAGAAGATATGCAAATATCTTCTGATCTTTAGTTGAAGCAGAAGAAAGAGGTATTTCCTTATAGCTTCATTAATCTATTTGTTGATTATATGGACTCTTTGAGCAGTTCAAATGTCATAATGTCTTTTCCAAATGAAGTTTCATTTTTTTGTTCTTTTGAAACACATTTTGGTATTCCATGGGCTCCTTTATTCATCATCTCTAGATCAGAAGTTTCACTAGTTAGTCAGATATTTGTATGGATTCATTGGAAGCATGACTTTACTTGATCAGGAAACAACATAGTGGATTAGAATAGGGATTTGTAAATAAATAAGCTTATCTCTTGAGCATGGTTTTAGTTTGTAGTTTGCAAGTATGGTTTGGAACGAGCAGTTCCAGTTTGTTTTTAACAGTGAGAAGAACAGGGTTACAAGTTTGGACTAGATTAAGGAACAAGATACAAATGACTCCATCACCCAATGAATAAGGCACAACGTCTACATGATCTTGAAACCTCGCAAGGAGGATTTCATCCCTCAGCAGGAGCCAGATGTTAACACTGAAATTTCTCCCAAATTTTTCTCATTTTTCGATCTGTTTCTTTTAAATTGTTTGACTCTTATTCACTATTGATTTTAGTTTATATTGAATTTTAATAATTTTGAATGTCTTTTATTGTTTATGTTATAGTTTTTCATTTTAATTTATTTTACCCCTAAGTGGATTATTAAATGTTATTTCTTTCAAAGTCTTCAAAATAATTATTTAGGTTCATTCTAATGTTTGTATTCAAGGTTTAACTTCTATTTTAAGTGTGTTTTTCCAATTTGTCATTGTTCAGGTATTCTCGCAGGTCAAAGTTCAAATCACATACATTAGCACATTGTAGGAATCTAAGATCATGAAATATCATGATTCATCGATGGTGGGAGGTGGCTCATTGCATGCGGTGATGACATAGAACCTCTAGATACATGTTCTATGAATTATGACATGTGTAAAGCTCATTGATTTTTATCATTCAAGAAATCATCGACTTGAGTGGCCATGAGTTATAATTTGGGGGTTACGAATTTCATAGCATAGGAACGCGACTGGGGATGACTATGAGCATATTGTTGAAGATTAAACAATGGAAAAGGTAGCTTATTCAAATCCTGAAGAATCCAGTTGAAAAATAATCCCTGAAAAGAAAAAGAGATGCATAGTTATGCTCTGTTTTTCCCTAGTTTGGTCGTTGCAATTGAGCATGGATCACGAGTTGACGGAGATGAATTTTAGAAAATAAAAAGAGGTTTTTTCCCAAAATAGACTCACTCACAAAAACCACCCTCATTTTTTAAACATGTTTCATCGTTTGAAATATTCAAATTGATCTTTGCGGCCTATTTTTCCGGGTTTAAAATATTTAATAATTTACTGTTTTAGTCACAAATGTTCATCACGTATTCCGATCGATTGGAGAAGAACTTTTAAAACCAAGGAGAGGTTTTTTTTCATAATGAAATCATTTAAAAACTGTCTCTCAGTTTTCACACAGGTGTTTCAGATCGAGAGATATGGAGGGACCTTTGAGCGCCAATTTTTCAGAAATTTGCCAAATTTCCCCATAATCTGATTTGCTATTTTTGGTTAATTAGTCTTTAAATATTTGAAGTTAGTTTATAGCTACTTGATGTAACTTCTTTAAAGCTTGACCTAGAATCTAGTTATCAAACTGCCCTATTTTGTAAATGATAAAAGGAATAAAGTCTAGACTAGAATGGTTCGATTTTTGTTTCAAGAAGCGCTATAGAGCTAAGGATTTTGGATGTATATGCAGACTAATACACATGACTCTCATGTATGTTTTTGAATACTGAGACTGATTTATATATAAAATATACGCCACTTTATCTTATCTATTGATTTTTTTTATGGCCAGTTTGACCACTGAGCTTATGATTTCATTTCTTAATTAAGGTTTTATTCATGTGAATGCTTATATGTTGTGGACAAAACCAATACTATGCTATGAATGTTTATGGTTTACATTTATCATTAAAACCTTTGTGTCTTAGTTCTTTGATTGCTTTATGATTTATTTCTTGTATTAGTTTAATATTTAATTACCTTCTTGTGAATGAAAGCTTCAAACCAAAAAATTACAAAAAACAATTCCCATTTTCTTATAGTTGTTTTGAGCTTGTACTAGCTTGCTTTCTTTATAGTCTAGGGAAAATTTATAGCACAAACACACGGGGTAGAAATACAGATTTATTAGCTAAACATTGTGATGTTGTTTATAGTAACAAGAGTTTTTCATAATGGACCAGGAGAACATTGTGAAGTTGTTTATAGAAACAAGAGTTTATCATAACGCCTTCAGTTTGTTGGTGATCCGATAGGTCGTTAGGAGATTCATCATATTCTGTAGTGGAGTGAGTCATCTCCTATTCGAAAACAATGAAGGAGATTTCATCGCATAACCAATGAATCTAGAGTGCCATGGGACATTGGATTTTCATCAAATATGAAGCAGAGGTCATCCCATAGCCAACGGATATAGGGTGTCGTTGGAAGTCACTTATTATACAAAAATTTAGGAGAGGTCATCGCATAACCTATGGTTCTAGGGTTCCATTAGATGTCAGATATTCGATAATGGGGTTTCATAAATCTGATGAGTTTATTTCACTATTGAACTTGATGTGAAATTCCATTGAGGTTTTAAAATAAATAAAATTATCGAATGGCTAACATCAATATATAGAAAATCAGACATTTAGGCCGTCATAATTTGTGGTTAAATTCACTAGTGTGTCAACGAAAATTCAACAACTCATGCTGCCCCTACGAGCATGCTCCCATTTTTTCTTCATCTCTCCACCTTTGGAATTAATGGTAAAGAGTGTTTGCATCTAAAGTTACTGATCACTAGTCACTGCTCCCCCTGTCAATATGCATGATCCTAGGATATGTCTGTATTCTTAGAGTATCCATTCTTTCTCCTTTGATTTCATCGTCCAACCTTATGAACTCAATGTTTTCTAAGGTATTTGAGAGACCTTAGACTTGGCTTGCCACTGGAAACCATTCTCCCTACACTAGTCAACCTCTCCTATATGTATTTGCTTGGTTTTCTTCATCTATACCTTCTTCTTGGAATTTATCCTTTCAGCATTTATTCCTTCATTTTTATTGGCTTTCCTTGTTGAGCTTTATGAGAAACTTCCCATGGATTGTTTTCATGTATTCCAACAGTTTTGAGCTTTGTGCCCAAAGCCACTACAATTATAACACCTCCTAGTACGACAATATGCGACAATGTGATGAACATGGTTGCATATCTAGAACCTAACTACATTATTGGAGCTTCTAATACTTCTTTGATCAACTTTATTCCTCCATACCTCAGAGTGTCCTTGATTGTGGGCCTTCATCTTCTGACCATTAAATATTTATGTATTGGGCTTCTTCAAATATTCACTCTTCTTCTTGCTAACATGTATGAGGGATTCCTCCCTGGTTGACTTCTTTTACTTGCACATTCTTCGTATTTGTGACCAAACCCACTACAGGTGTAGCATCTCAATGTGTGACAAGTAGCAGGAATATCTTGAACTTGGTTACATGTCCAACATATAACTTTGTCATTATGGATTCCAACACTTCTTCTTTTGTAGAGTCTATAATACATAGCTTTATCACCAAATTTAGAACAAGAAAAATAATAACCATTAAATCCATTTTCATACATGGTACTTTGGTTCCATCGTGGGGTTCTTTCTTTTCTGATCTTTCTTTGACTGATAGGCCTAAGTCCTTGGCGCATTCTTGAACTTCCAAATTATTTTTTGTCATGGGGAGCTACATGGGGATCATCTTTGGATGATGATGGGACTGCTTCTCGATTCTTGGCAGACCAAGTGCCATGCTCATATTTGTCTCCCTTCTTCTTGTAACCAAGACCAAACTTGTCAAATGGGTATCTTTGGAAATCCAAGATATTATCTAGGATAACTTAAATTTCCTTGAACATGAGAAAGGAATTAGTCTTTTCAACTTTCTTCCTGAGACCAACTACCTCCATCTCTAGATTTTGGATTATCTGCTCCTTTTCTTCCAACTGATTCTTCAGGATTTATTCTATTATCTTGGCTTCCTCCAGCTGAGTCTTCAAATCAAGATTATCCTTTCTTGTTTCTTCAAGATCTTCTGAGTCTTTGCCTACTCTTCTTGTTTCTTTTTTTGACTGACCAATTCAGTATTTAGTCTTTTAAATTAAACATCATTTTCTTTCAATTGATCCCACAACTCTTCATCATTGTGTTTGAGCTTTACAAGAAATACTCTTAGTGTCATGGTATTCTACTGATTTTCATTCAAAGAGTCCAAGATTCTCCTTTTGAACCTTGTGAATTCACTATGGTTTAGATTTATTGTGTTTAAGAACCACTAGGCTCTAAGATCATTATTCAGCAAAGTGAGATGTATATCATGTCCATATTTTGATAGATCGTCATCATCTTCTACAAGAACCTTCTCAATTCCATCACACATGTTATCATTACAATCAAAAGAATCGATACCTTTACTAGCGTCCACGTCTTGATTTTCTTCTTCGTGATTAACCTCTTCCAAGGGCTTCACTTCTGATTCTCAATCAGCCTTTTCGATGTCAAGTATTCCCTTTTGATAATCCCTTTCCAACTTGAACAAAAGGTATTTAGCTGAAGTGTACACTCTTTTACACTTTCTTTCACTTAACTGGGAAGTCCATCCATGAGGAACTTCAAGGCTATATCATTGTCCTTCTTTGTTTCTTTCTTTGTAGTTTCCTTTCCCTTCTTATTGGATGGAGTGGGTGGATTGATCACAATATGCCAAACATTAAAATTCTTCATATATTCCTTCATCTTGATCCTCCAACTGAAATAATACGTCACATCAAGTACGGGAACATGATTGCTTAATGAATCTACTTTTTCTTCCAATGTGTGTCCATGGATCTCCTTCAAGCTTGCAAGGCTTGCAACAAAGCCCTACTCTGATACCAATTGTTGGATACAATGGTGACACTTAGAGGGGCATAAATCAGTTTGAGAGGAATTTAAACCTTTTTCACATTCTATTAGTTAATCGAAGTTTATCAAGCATTGTGTTATCAATTACATCATCATATAAGAAAAATAATCACATCAAAAAGAGACACAGCGATATATGTAATGTAAGTTTTATCGATGGTAATGGAAGACTTCAATATTCAGGATTTCAATCAGCACCAACTAATGAAAAGAGAACCAACTCTTATAGAAAGACCTGACTTGGTTTTTTTAGCTCCAACTAAAAAAGGGTTGACGAGTCCAATCCTCAAGTGCAAGACTCAGCTTGCAAGCTTGATGTCAATCTTTGATTGTCATCAATCTGATGCACAACCACTTATTCTCATCAACCTTTTATCATCAACCTATCAATCAACATGTTCACTGATGTCATTCCACTTGTCATAGAGAGGTCTTCTCATACCTGAGACACTTATGCCACATAATCAACTACTTCTCAAGAAGCCACATCAATCAACATGTCAATTTTTTTGTTTCCATGCTACTTGTCATCATCTTGTCATGTCTTATGTTTTAGGTGTCACTTTTAATCACTCTCAACCATTACTACTCAAGCATATCACTTGGTCATCTCTTATCATCTTGTTCATAGTTAAGTCATTTATTTGTCATGTCATTTTATGCTAATTGGTTAGTTGTGTAAACTGTCATCTTAGGGTTGTCATACAACTTTAGGATGCCAACTTTTTGTTAAGAAACATGTCATTATTATTGACACCTAGTTTGATTATATTTTGAGGTGGAACCCAACACCCAAACTATTTGTGAAAGATCCAAACTCAAACTGGGATATATGCCACAGGAAAATCCCGAAACAAGTCCAAAAATTGGACTATGTATTTTTGCAATAACTCCAAAACTTGTCAATTTCATACTGTGTATATTTTTAGAAAAAACTGATACACAAGATCCAAAGTCGTACTCTGAGTCTATTGGTAAAAACCCCAAAACGATGTCAAAGCTCTAGACTATTTGTATGCTAGTTATTCCCCAAGAACATGTCAAAACTTGGTCTGTAAAAGAACCTTAAACAACATCAAAACTTGGACTATGAAAGAATATTTGTTTGCAAAAACTCGATTGCAAACTAGGGTTGTGTAAGTAATGGAAGAAAAAACTCAAGAAAGGGAACATCAAACTTGGAATTAATACATGTACTATGTATTTGTGTCGAAGATCCCTAAAATTTGGTTTATTTAACCTCCAAGGAATAACGGTGAAGAGCTTAGTTCCATAAAAAAAAATTTAGAATGTTTATGTTAGTTGTGGATGACCCCAAAACAATGTGAAACTCAGGACTATTTGTGTCCATAAGATATCAACAGTGAAGGCTCAAATCTTTCATCAAATTCAGGATTGTTCACCTAGAAGAAAAAAAATAAATATTAAACCCAAAAGTTATCCTTCATCTATGAAAAATTCAGGATTATGGAACAAGTTGTGATAAACCCCAAACATGTCCAAAATTCAAACGGTCACATAGCAACAGATAACAAAATTTGGTATTGTTTTTTTGGCTTGTACTGCTCGCACTGGAGTTTCATCAGTCCACATCACCTCAGTCCATGATTTTTTCTCTCTTAATCATTGATATGTATATTGACTGGAAATGACTTGTATTTATACTTTTTTATGTTTTCCACATCCTTAAATTAGGGCATCCTTCAAGGGTGGAGTGGTTAGGTTCATTATTTTATCATTGTTATTGCCACACATATCTCCTTAAAGGAGTCAACTTACCATTTAAAAGTTTGTCCACAAACTTGAATTAGGGTTGTTTTTAAGGTATCATTTTGTATTTTTATGTTTTTATTTGTTGTTTGTCACACTTCCTACAAAGTCATCTTCAATGGTCATCATGTATTAGGGTTTGTTGTAATTAACCCAAGACTTCTTAAAATTTCAACCTTAGGGTTTATCATACTCCAACAAGTTATCAAGGTTACCACATATAACTTCAAGTTCACCACAATCCTCAAGGGCTTCATCAAGGTGTCAAGTGTCCTCACACCAAAGATAAAAGATACAGCCCATATCCATGGATTTCAATACCCCATTAACACACACATCATCTTCACCAATCCTTCAAGGGTACAAGGACCATCAAACCACAATTTGAGGGGGTTCCAAGTCTTTCTCATCCTCTAGGACCATCTCCAAGGGTTCCAGTACCCCATCAACCCACCAACCTCAACCACAAAACATTACCTTCAAGGGTCAATATCCATCATGCCACCTCACGTGGGGGTTCCAAGCCTTCCTTATGTCTCATGACCATCTCGAGGGGTACCATGACCCCATCAAAAAACATAAATGACCACAAACTGGGTCATTAATGTTTCTTCAACCTATAAAGGGATTATCCATCGTCCATGAGGTCTTTAGAATCAATACCAAGGTCTTCATCATTATCAAGAGGGTCTTCAACATCATCAACAAGGTGGTGGTGCCAATATCCAACCTTTTAATTACATGTACCTTGTCAACTCGATGCATGGTTCCACAAGGTGCTCTAAGGCATAGGCCATCACTGTAAGGGCTCCAAGGAATTGGATGTGAGGGGATTGGGATAATCCATAGTTATGCATTGCAAGAGGGACTCGATGGCATCAATGAATACCTGCGAGGCCACTGTAAGTCCCATGTTGGAATCAATGACAATTCAATCAACAACCACATATAATTATTCTTTGTTGTAATTCATTTAATGGTTTCATGAGAAATAAAAACTTTGAAGTACAAAGGAAAATGTGTTGCACCAATGATTCATAATCCCGATAAGCTATTGAATTTCACTAACAATTTGACTTAGATTGACCATTGTCTATATATTTCAATTCCATTTATTTTTTCATATTCATTCACTATCTATGTAGGTCACAAGTAGAAATGTCAAGTTGGTTCATGATCTCTCTATTAAAATGTAACATGACATGTTGTTGGTTCTTGACCTATGTAGGATGTACGTTACAATCAAATTTGAATGAATTTTGTATATTGGGTCTCTCATATACATTGGTGTTTTTCTTTCAAGATGAATTGTAACCGATATACATTAGCTGAAAATCAGTTTGGGTAAATTTGTTATTTAAATAATTCGAACTTTTTTAATATCCTAGGGATAAATTATAACATGCTACGAATTGTATTTCATGTCGAAAATAATTTGCAACAAACTTATAGTGGGAAAATTTGATTTATATCACATCTCTTTTAAAAGGGATGCATCCTTTTTTTAAGTACTTGTTCAAATGAATTTGTTAACTTGCAAAGGAAACATGTATCTTCTGAGAAATTTTGAATTGAAATCAATTTGGGAAGCTAATTGATATATATTATTTTTATAATGAAAATGAAATTTTTAAACATTTTTCAATTTGATTCTTATGTTTGTTCCATACAATTTTCTGAAACATCTCTTATTGGAAAAGCTGTAATTAGAAAAGAATTATGATGTTATGTCAAAAGGATGGCCAACCATGATATTAAATTTTGAAAAAAAGTCTTCTTATTGGAAAAGCTATAATTAGAAAAGGACTATGATGTAATGTGAAAAGGATGGCCAACCATGATATTAAATTTTGAAAATAAGTCTCCTAGTTAGTATTGTAACATATATGTGTACTTTTTTTTGTAGTTATTTATTGTTGTGTTGGGAATAAACATTTTTCATGGAGCTCCTTCATGAAATATTTTGGTAGTTTTACTATATGTTTTGCAACAATCTTTAATTTATTATTAATTGATATTTTGTCTCTTCAATTAGTATGTGTTTTGCAACATTATTTAATTCAATATTAACTAATTCCTTGTCTCTTCACCTTTATAAGATTAAATTTTTACTCAGATGGAAAACGTGAAGTCTTAAATCATAGAGACATAATATTGCTTCTATATGTGAAGAGGAAAAGACTTCAAGGAAAACAAAGGACACATCCTAGGTAGCAAGATGTGCGAGACGGTAGTGGGTGTTTGTTAAATGATGATGAGGGAGTCATTGGATTTTTGTGAGCATTGCCAAGGTTTCACTTAGTTTCCGTTCTAAAATTTAGAAATGTCGTTGATGTAGATTATTTTCATGTAAAGTATGGAGATATTTTTTTTCATACACTAGTATTAGTCCATTACTGGATATTCTTTTGGAAACTCATGTATATTCTAATACATAACATATCATATATTATAATTTACATGTTGAAAGTATATATGTTTCTACTTGATATTATTTAGTGTTGTAATTAACTAATTTGATTTTCCTCACTCACATGTGTCCATATATTGTATGACATTTTTGTTCATTTAGTCACAATATCCTATTCACTTATATTGATTAATAATGAACACAAATAAAATGAATAAAGAATTAAATTAGTCGTTTATATAGATTAATAATGAAATAAAATGAAATAATATAATACTACTAAATTAATCATTTATATAATAAATATGAAACTGCTAAATAGAGACAAATGACTACTAAAAATGATAAATTTGTGACTCGCCAAATGACTAATTTAATGTATAAACAACTTTTAGTAGTTAATTTCCAATGTCTTATAGCTTGACTAGCTTAGTCTTATTTGTTTTAGTCATTAATAGTTTCCTTATTTAATTGTATATTTGTTCATTGATTTAGTTATTAATTGCCACAATCACTCACTAAATCAATGATGAAATATAAAACTAAATAAGATAACAAATAATGACTAAAATAAATATGACTAAGCTAGTCGAGCTATAAGATACTGCAAATTCGCTACTATTAGTCAGCGACTAAAAAATAGTCATTTATATGCAAATTTTAGTCACCAATTTCTCATTTTGTACTAGTGGAGGAATCTTACTAAAGGGAACACAATAAGGAAACTACCTTATACTCTAAGAACCATGAGTCCCTCAATAAGGTCTGTCGAACTAAGTTAACAAGGTCTCAATCACTGTACCAAATCCCCAACAAGAGGGAGTATCTGAAGTGCATTCTTAGACCATGGAAGACACGATATCCCAAT
Source organism: Pseudotsuga menziesii (assembly GCA_001517045.1). Taxonomy (NCBI): domain Eukaryota; kingdom Viridiplantae; phylum Streptophyta; class Pinopsida; order Pinales; family Pinaceae; genus Pseudotsuga; species Pseudotsuga menziesii. The sequence continues at coordinate 122,300 of LPNX011163488.1, read as the reverse complement.
CGCAAGGAGAACATTAAAGTTAAAAAGGAACCATTAAATTAAATCATTAATGGGGAAAAAGAGTATTTCTAAAAGTATTTAGAAATGGATATTAGTTAATTTTTATGAAATGTCAAATTAACTAATTTTAATTATGAAATTGTGAATAATGCAAAGTGAGACACATGGCAAGTTATAAACTGAAGATTATAAAGATAAAAGAAATTTGGAAATGAATAAATCATGGAAATTAAAGTGAAGTGAATGTCAACGAAAACTAAAACAATTAGAAAACCAAACAGAACATAGAGTAGGTGGGTCAATAAGAAAATAAAAGAAATTAAAATAATTCAAAAATGAATTCATGGATGTATGACGGGTTTTCGAAAATTTATAAACAAAGGGAGAGTGAATAAGGGCCTCATCTCTTTTACCCTAGTGCTGGATGACATAGACTATGTTGCACCTTTTTTCTAGTTGGAGGACGTGGTTCAATTTGATACGAATGAGGTTGTGAGCCTTGTATCATTAGTCTATGTATCGATGTTCTTGGTAACTTTCGATTCCTCATCCCCATTGAGGTTCAAGGGTATCAAGGAGTTGAAGAGTAATCAATGGATATGAGAGCTTAGATTCTAGTAGACCTATAGTTATTGGCAAATTGACAAAGGAGCTTGTTGGATCTTTGATATCTACTTAACTTTTGTAAATTTTGCAAGATATGAGGTTGATACATTGATATTTCATGTATCTAATATTTCATTTTGTGTTTTTAATCATTACTATGTTGTTGTATATTATTATATTTATTGACATAGATGATGTATTGTGGATCTATGTTTTTGGGATCAGAAAAAAAATTATGATACACCAAATTGGAGATCTATGTTTACGAATAAATATATGTTGTTATAAAGTTTAGAAGGACCCCAAGAAGGTCCCTACAAAATCCGTATGCTATCTAGGGATTAAATACCTCCACAATGATGCAAAATACTCTACATTACTTGTAGGGATTTCTCCCACTAAGTGAACCCTTCATGTGGCCATGATGAAGTGTGTTCACCATCTAGGAAAGAGGAATCCTCAACACACAGAACAAACATTCAAGTGATTCAAACATCAACTAAGAAAGATCTCTCACATGTCCACATAGTTCACATACTGCCATCTCTTGATATTGCAAGGAGATTACATTTGTTAAGTTTCTTTCACAAGGAGTGACCTTATAAGATCACATGGTGAGATATTTTGATGGATGGGTGTACTCTTATGGTTTTTTAAGAAATATTTATTTTTGATGTTTATATTGATGTTAGGATGTTTTGCTAGGAGATATTGGATTATTGACTTGTGTTAATGGTTAGAATTTTTTAGGAAATCTACTTCTGAGAATGGTTAGATTTTTTTAGGATTTGTGTAACCCTCCATTTTTGTTAGTATTGATATGTCTAAAGTATATTTACTAACTATAATAAAATAGATTCTTCTTAGTATTTAAGTGTTAATAATTTTTTGAAGGTGTTATAATAAATTACTATGGTTTCATTTTTATGCGATAACAAGACCTTATTACATGAGTTGTGTTCACAATTAATCGAAGTATTATGATGTGGAACATGGAATTAGGTGAAACACTCATACTATTTGCATAAATGGTTTTCAGCCCTTCGTTTTGTGGAATGGTTTAAAGTGGTGGTGGTATTAGGTTTTGTTAAATTGTCTTCCTAACCATGCTATTTGATTAATGAGACAAAATTAATATTTATGATTTACTCGTTTTCTTGGTTAACTACATGTGTGAAGATGTTGGCATAGTTCTCTAGGTCATCCTCTTCTTGGCACATGGTTTTGTAAATCGACCCATGGTTTTGCAAATATTTTATCATAAGAGAAAAGAAACCCTCTATATAAAGGATCTATGTTCATTTCCTCCATAGCTCGATTGTGAAAAAAATCTCACAGAGCTCAGTTGAGCATTAAGATTCGGTTGTCGACCTGATCAGAACTATTGTAGTGGAGTTGTAAACAAAAACGTGTACTTCCCTTGTTCTCAGTTCACCCCACACCACCACTTCGAATGTCTTTTGATTGCCTTGGTCAACAACTATGTTGATGGAGAGGGACATAAACGGGGCAGGCCATATTTTTCTTTTCAGAGCTAACTGGAGACAAAGGCGCGGGGTTACCTGGGTGTCCGGTAGTATTAGGGTTTGGATTGTTTAATATGGATTAACAACAGCCAGCCCAAACCCTAATCGATTAACAACGCAAACCCTAACCCTAATACTGCCGGGCACGCAGGCAACCTCGCGCCTTCGTCTGGAGTTAGCTCTGAACAGAAAGATATGGGCTGCCCCGTTTATGCAGCTGTCTATCAACATACTTGTTGACCCAGCCGATCAAAAGACAGTTAAAAAGGTCGTGTGGGCAGAGCTGAGAACAAGGGAAGTACACGTTCTTGTCTACAATTCCACTACAGATACTTGGACTACAAAGCTGTGTTCTGATCACGTTGACAACTGAATCTTTAGGTCACGCATCTTTTCTGCTGTAAATGGCAACACTATCTACGTGTTGTCACTGTTTCGGTATCAGTCTCTGTTGGCAAGTTGCAACCTAGACACAGGTTTGTTCGCTGGACAACAAAGAACATGGCCTACCGGTGCGAAGAATATGGCCTACTGCACCGGTGGTGGTTTGATAATAAGCTAATGGATAGGGTGGAGACTCTTGGGATCATAGCTTACAGGAGCGAAATACTTTTGTTAAATGTCATATTCGGCCATGATAATAGCGGGAGTCCCTCTACTTTAGTGGGTATATGGAAATCAAATACCAGTGGAACTTTGTGGGATATTTTGACTGTAGAAAGTTTGCCATTTCCAGCCATGGAAGTTGTGGCGGCGTACACGGAAAGAGCAGCCTGACTTTCAGCCTATGGGATTGGTGTTGATGCTAAATTTGGATAACAAACAGTGGAAGACTACCTTTTCAAACCCAACTGCTACTGTTACTACCAGTGGATATTCCGTCTTTGCTTTTCATATGAAATTAATGTTTTTGAGAGCCTTGGGTTTATTATTATTATAATTATATAATGCTTCGTCAGTTAGTTTACCTGTCAAAATGGCATTATCTTTATGGTTATGTGGTTATGGAAATAATTTTGAAACTTTACTTCTTTAATCATTGAATATAATAATTTCTATTCAAAAAGAATAGCAAGGTTTTACAGATATTTTTTTGCTTTTAGGCAAGGAAGATAATCTCTGAATGTAGTCATGGGTCGTCTTTGATACATATAGGTTGCACAACCACTTTCATAAGCATCTTGACAAGTTTCAGCTCTTTGGTTATGCATTTGATGTTTTTCATTTTCTCAAGTATTTCCGTTGCTTTATTTCTCGCGCCCGGTGTTCTAATTTTTTGGGGTTTTGGTTAAAGGCTACATATGTTTCCGAAGTTTGTCACCATGTATTGGCCATGGGGAATCGGATGATAATGTATTTGCGATAGATGTTTCCGTTTACTTTCAGAAGTTTCTGTTTCCATTTACTTTCACAGGGGGGCGTCGATCAGCCATTGGCTCGAGGTTGGCTCTAGCTAGAGCGGTTTCTATTACTTCAATTTTGGCTCTTGAGTAACCGTTCGAAAATCCACCCGCTAATGACAAGAAGAGAAGTTGATATTGGCGAACATGAGAATGAAAAGCCTCCATTAAATGAGGGAGGTCCACGGGAAGACAGTTACCATCTCAATATCAAATTATCCTCTCTTACAGAATTCTGCCGACAAGCTACTTGTCACGGTGTTACAGGAATATGCAATCCAATCGGTGATATTATTGTTATCATTGACGGCGGGTTCCTGTAACGCCGTGAGTCGCATCTGGGCACGATTCTCATACGCGCAGACAACTTTGGATTGAGATTGTAACATCCTCTCCTCGATCTCACGCATTTGGTGGCTTTCGTTTCCTTTGGAGCGTTATCAAGTTCTCTAATTCCTCTCATTATCACGCGGATTTTCTAAAGAGTAGGAGTTTAAGTAATGAAAACCCTAGAGGCAGAGCCAATGGCTGATCAGCTGTCTCGCATTACGGCATGACCATAAGGTATCAGTCGGTGTCATTCCATTGGTTCTATGAGCCCCTGACCTGTCAGGATGACAACTCCGTTGTCCTTCTTGGTCTCCTATTTCTCCTCAACTCCGCTGCTTATAACTATAGAAGTATTCTCTAACTATGGCAAAGTCCTACAAACAAGGATGGTCTAATTAAGAAGGGGAAACAAGGATAGTCTGATTAACTAGGTGATTTTGGCTTCAAGTTCTTCACTCCTCATAGAAGATAGAAACATATTATATTTTTAAATATGTTTGAATTAGTGTCAAAGAGAGCAGTCACATTTTTTTTAATAATTTTTAAGCATTAGGAAAGTCGTTGTTATTGGATTATTACAAAAATATAAGTAGGCCAGGTTTATTGGAGTTTCTCAAAACTATACAATTTTTCACGCTGTTTTTATTTTCATTGGTTTATGAATATATTTCTTTTTCATGTTTTTTTCATTTTATTATTTTGTTTTACTAACCAAAATACCTAATAAAATATTTTCTTCTTAAATTCTTTTTCATTTTATAAATTATTTTTTTGAAGATTCCAAAATGGTATGGAGCTTTTGAGACAACTATGGTAAAATAAATAAATTAATAAACTATTCATAGTGCTAATAGCAAGGATGATCTAATTAATTAGGTGACACAAGGATAGTCTAATTAACTAGAGGGTGTGTGCAAGAAGTTGAGGGATCTTTTAGATGCAATGCTACTTTTAGGAAACACGCTCATGATGTATAAAAGCACAACGCGCTCGAGTTATGTAATGCTTGGTTTGGTTAAGCTCGAGTTGTGTAATGCTTGGTTTGGTTAAGCTCGAGCGTGACATGTCATATGACACATGTTAGGCTAAGCAGAACGCGCACGCGCTTTGGAGAAGCAAAACACACACGCGTTTTAGAGAAGAAAAACATACACGCGTTATGGATAACCACAAAAAATGGTTTTAGTGCATGGCTAGGGAAATGAATAAAAACAATAGTTTGCATTATCAATACTTAGGACCTATAGTAATATTTTAGCATCATCAAGAACAACATCTCAAACAACCATGCCTAACCTTCCAATACCATAATTTTTCTTTGGGTTGTAATAGAGACACCATTAGGAGGTTTTAAGAACTAAGTATGGGTCATAGTCCCTTGATCATGATTGAGGGAGGAAACTGAAAGGTAGATTTTAAGGCTTGAGGTCCATGAACAAGGCATTGAACCTACACATAGGACCTTCACATGTGATATTTTTCATCTAAGAGAGAATATGGAGTACATTAGAATTCTCTTAGAACTATAAACATATTCGTAGACATGGTTGATGGAGGAAACCTAGTCCTTAGGCCCTAAAGGAATTCTATAGACATATAGGGTCAAGAACAACACCCCGAACAAACACACATGATATCTTAATGGTATCCAGAACCTTTAAGTTGGGATATGGCTATGATTAGGATTTTTTTAGCATTAGATATGGAGGATAAGGTGTTAATTATGGTTGGTACATAACACTTTAATTTTAGGTTGTAAACCAACTTTAAGGGCTTAAGGTCCATGAACGACACCTTGAATCACCATAGATGACCTCTCATGTTTATAGTTTTTTTTATGAATGGGGATATGGGAACCATTAGGGGTTTCTAATACTATGTATGTGTCTTAGGACCTTAGACATAATAATGGAGGAAACCTAGTCCTTAGCTCCTAGAAGATGCTTCTATCCATCTAGATCCAATAATGTTGTGTTGAACGACCTCAATAGATCCTTCCATTGTTTCATTTGCCCTGAAATGGGGATACTAGTGCCATTAGAAAATGTTTAGCAATAACTACAGATATTAGGCCCCTTCACATAGGTGGGGGGGAACACTTTGTCCTTAGGACTTAAAGGAAGTTGTCAACCATTTAGTGGCAAAATTGATGCCTCCAACCACCAACAACCGACAACATGTCATGTTACATATGCATGACATAGTAATGGGAGGAAACTATGGCCTTAGGCCCTAACTAAAGCTTCTATGCATCCAGGGATAGGAAGGATGCCTTAAAAAATCACACATTGCATCTCATAGGTATATTTGGACTATGAATATGGATGTTAGTAGAATTGGGTGGTTTTGAGCAGCAGATATGGGACCTCTGAGACATGTTTGAGGGAATATGCTCATTCCTTATGCCATAATGGAATATTTGAGGCACCAATGTAAATGAACAATTCCTTGAAGCACCACATATGACCTACTCAAGGTATGCTTAGTCTCCAGAAAATATGCACATGCCTTTAAGAGGTTTTGAGCATTAGATATGGGTATTAAGGCCTCAACATGGTCAAGGAAGGAAATACAAGACTTGATCCCTAAATAATATTTCTAGCATCTATGGCTACACATGTGCCATACTCATTATCTCTATATTCCTTACTCACTGGCCCTCCCTGCCTTTGTATTTCCATCTCTCTCTATCTTTATGTGTATGTGTGTGTGTGTATTTCCCCCTTCTCCCTCTAAAAACCTCCATCTCTCTCTCTCTCTATGCGTGTGTGTGTCCCTCCCTCACTCCCCATTTCTCAAAACCTCTCTCCACCTTATTTATACCTCACTCACTATCCCTCCCTACATCACTCTCTCTATTGCTCACCCATGTGTGTGTGTTTCCCTCACCCTTCTCTCTCTATATATCTTTGTATGTGTGTCAGTTCCTCACCCCCCCTCTCTCATAGGCTCTCTCCACCTTCTATATACCTCCCTCGCCATCCCTCCCTCCATATCAATATCTCTATCATTCACCCCCCCTCCTCTACATCGCTCACCCCTCCGTCCGTCTCTACCACACAATCTCTATCCCCCTTTATATCTATCTCTCTATCTCTCTCTATCCCTCCCTCACTTCCCATATCTCATAATCTATCTTCACCTTCTATATACCTCTCTCACCATCCTTTCCTCTATCACTCTCTTGCTCTATTTCTCACCACTCCCCCTCTCCCTTTCCCGCTCACCCATCCCCCTCTCTCCCACATAATATTTGTGTGTGTGTGTGTGTGTGTGTGTGTGTGTGTGTGTGTCCCCTTCTCTCAAAAACTCCCTATGTATCTACCTCTCTCTTCACCTTCTATTTACCTCCCTTTATCAATATCTCCCTCCCTTCTCCCTTAACTACCAGATCTATGTGGCATTATTCATCTCTCTCTCTCTCTCTCTCTCTCTCTCTCTCTCTCTCTCTCTCTCTGAGCCTTCCCCCTTTCTTGTTTCTATCCCCCTACCCATGCCTCACACACACACACCTTCTATCACTCCCTCACTATCTCTTTCCTTCAATCTATTTCCATCCTTCCCTCACGCCACCTCCTCCCTCTCTATCTTATTTTCTCACACACTCTCTCCACAAGATTCTCTCTCTCTCTCTCTCTCTCTTATACTTCCTTTCTCTATGTTTTCAAATTATCTCTTCTCTTCAACCACCTACCTCATTATGACCCATATTCTTTGTTTTATCGCATCTCATTCCCATCTCTTCAATTTCCCCCTCCTCTGCCACTCTCCTTCAACACATCCTATTCCTCCTCTAATACTCTATATCCACATTTACATTCACCATTCCTCTCTCATTAAACCATCACCCACTTCCTGCCCTCCACCTTATCCCCCTTCCTCACTCAAGTCTCATGTACTTCTTCTAACCCTCTACATCTATAACACCTCTTCTCCTCCTAATTATTCTCTTGATCCCCACTCCCCTTCACCATTGTAACCCATAATGTTCTCATTCAATTCATCTTTATCCACTTGAATTTAAAACATCCTGGACTAGGATCTTCACCCTTCCCCACCCTCTCTCAACTATTAACCATACTCACTCGAACTGACAACATCCTCATAGGCCCTTGAACCTTATCCATCCCCTCTCTACTATTAACCATACCCACCTAAACTTCCAACATCTTCCTAGGTCCTTAACCCTTCCCCACCCCCACTAAACTATTAACCATCCCCACCTAAACTTCCAACATCCTCCTAGGCCCTTAACCCTTCCACACCACCTCTAAACTATTATCCATACATTTGATATGTTGCATATAGTGCTAGAGTTTTAACTCTACAAAACATGTGCGCATTATAGAACTACATAACACGTGCGCGTTTTGTACTTCTATAACGCGCATGTGTTTTGTAGTTCTATAACACGTGCGTGTTTTGTAGTTCTATAATGCGCATGCATTTTCCAATTCTATAAGGACAAGAAATGTAATTTGAATTTAAACATGACAATTCACTTGCTCGCATGTCACTAATAATCCTATGTGTATGGTTTGGAATTTGCTGTGGTAATACCAAATCTTTGCTATGGTATATGATAAACCATAGCTAATTGGGAATTTCTTTGAGTTTGTGAAGAAGTCGATGTTTACGCACTCATTACAGTATGCTACACACAATCATTTTTGACAAAATATTAAACGTAAATAGAATTTCTTCAACAAATTCTAAATATGTAATTTTTATTCAAAAATATTATATTTTCCTATTTTTTTTCAATTTCTATTGTTCCAATACTACTTAAGTCAAAAAAACATGTTGTTGGTGATTTTCCATAACTTTTTCAATTCTTAATCGTTTTAAAAATAAATTATTCGGTGCACTAGAAGACTCTGACCTCTACACTCTATAAAAAACCCATTTCATGATTACTTCATTAAGACCTTCACAAGCTGCACCCACAAAAGACGTACCATTTTTGAGGAATGATCACTTAGATAATTATAAAAAAAAAAAAAAAAAATTACTAATTTTATTTTCGAAAAAGTGCACTACACTAGTGCTATATGTTCTCTACATGCCTGCAAATTTGTGTATCTAGAAAGCATCATTTAGGCCCTCAAAGGCTGCACCCACAAAACATATACTTTATCATTTACGTAAAAAATTAAAATTGACTATTAGAAAAAATGAAACTTGACATAGTTATACAAATTTTCAATACATAAACCTTATATATTCGGAAACGTGATTCAATTTCCTACATTTAATATTTTTTAGTCAAAGAAAGATATTTTCTGTTAGTATCTCAAAAAATCTAATTAAATTGAGGGATGCGTGATTTTACAGTTTTCTATTGCATAAAACGTGCCAAAAATGACCCTCATTAGCTTGCACCCACCCTAGGTGATTGTGGCTTTAAGTTCAATCACAATTTTTTTAAATAATTTCTAAGGACCACAAAGTTGTTGGTCTTAGATTAGTAAAAAAAATATAAGTAGGCAAAGTCTATTGGAGTTTTTCAAAGCTATACAAATTTTCAAGTTGTTCCTTATTGTCATTTGTTTATGAATAGATTTATTATTTGTATTTTCTTTATCTTACCTTTCGTTTTACTAACCAAAAATACCTAATAAAATATTCATTTTTTCAGTTTACAAATTATTTCTTAGAAGATTCCAAAATGGTATGTGGCTTTTGAGGCAGGGGGGATTCCAAAATGGTCGGCCTCGGCTATTTGGTTTTGAGAAGTTAGAAAAACAAAGACATTTTTTGACGTGATATTTTGAATTACATCTTTTATGCTTTTTTATGAGGCATACAAATTAAATTGAAAGTTGTTGATGTGTTCTCAATGTATTCAAATTTCATGTTTTTGAAATTATTTTTATTGGTTTTAGCAATTACATGTTTTACTTCGAAACTTGATGTTGTCCATGTCATTTAAAGGTGATGTTTTTTTCATTCACTAACACTTAGTATTTATTAAAAGCCATGATGAAATTTGATAGTTTTTAAACTTCTTATTATCCAAATGGATATCAAAATGTACCTAATCACTCTACCATAACATATTTTATCCTTTACTAGAGGATTATAAATACTAATGCACATCAGTGTTATAATACTTTTATTATATTCATTCTACTACAATATATTTTATCATACACTAAATAATTATAAATATTGATTTGCATCGCTATTATATATATGTTTTATTTTAATTTTAACAAAATGAGAGCCCAAATAATATTGACTTCATCTTGTGGGATAAGATTTCTGGACTCAAAGCTCTAAACATCTTAAAGTGTCTACTCATTTTTGTGGGTAATGGATAATATGCAAAAGTCTTTTATCAATCTAAATATTTTAGTATTTTTTTCTTAATTGAGATAGTTTGGTATCAAGTAAAGCTTTATTCTTTATTCATACATCATACCTATAAAATTTCAAAAGTTTATTTTCATTAATGCAAAAATAATAATTACTTACCATTTCTTTAAGTTTAAAATATTTTAACTTAAAAAATATATTTTGGTGGTAGTCGTGTTATTGTTGTTAATTTCTTTTATTTTTTTGTATCTATGAATTTCCTATATTTTTTTGTGTGTTTTATAGAATTTTATAATTATATGTGAGTAAGTGGAACTCAGCTCTATTGTAAGGTAAAATTTTGGGATTTTCCCTTGCTTCAACATTTACTTTTATTCTTCTTTAGACGGAGATAAATATTCAAACAAAATTTAGAGGCAATGAAACATAGCTTGCAATGAAAGAAATGGTATCAGATGGTGATAGTTATAATTTATTGAGGAAAAACATAGTTAGTGTCCTTTAAAATTTTGTTATTTTGACAAATGTTATTCTAAAGTTATTTTTTATTAGTTAGGTTAATTCAACAAATAAATTATGGGGTTATGAGTGCAATTCCTTTCATACAAATCATTAAGCCTATGTTAAAATTATTAAAATAACTGAGAGGGGGGGTGAATGAGTTATTCCTAAAGCTGAAACCATTTTAAATATTTGGACCATTATTACTGATTACAAATTTACAATTATGAGAATGTAGCAAGTATAACAAAAGGAATGATGATCATTAATCACACACAAATGGTAGAGAGATACAAATATTCATATTTATTTGAGAACCTACTCAAATGAGGATGCAACCTCTATTTACAAATTCCTTCTTGTGGAGAGCACCAACCCTCATGTTTTTCATAGAACCCACCAAAATAAAATTCTCCAACTACTACTAGATCGAAGTACCAACTTCCACTTGTACAGGCTTTAACTTATATAGAGAAGGAAACATGTTTTTCCTAGCACAGCAATACCACCCTTGTTCCTTAAGTTTAAACATGTTCATTACAATATGTAGAAAAATAGATATAACAATGCATACCAACTCTATTTTGATCTACTTCTGGATTTGATTATGCACCTTTGTTCCCCTCATTGTCTCTGTTCTGGATATTCTTGAAAGAAATCAGAACCGTCTTTCATTCTGCAATCCCCACTTCGATGATAGTCCATGCACAAACTCTTTGCATGAAGAGGGCACACACACTTCTCTTCACCTAAATCCTCTTATACTTATCAATATTTGGACCCTTCATTTGTTCCTATACCTGACTATTCATTTTCATAACTAATCAAAACCGTTCAATGCTTGAGATAACCCAATAGTGCCAAAATTAAATCATCCCCATGATTGTAGATCATGTTGTAGAGATTTGAAGGTGTCGAACATCTACAACGAGAATGAATTTCACTAGTGAAAGAACATGGAGGATAAAAGGGCAGTCAAGTTGTGAAATCTAAAACTAATTGTTGGGATGAGGATCAAGATCAACGAAGAAGATTAATCACCAAAAAAATCAATGGTTGCTAGTTATTTCACAGGAAGAACTAGAATGGATTATTAAAATCCTAAAATGTGTGAAATTTATATCAAATATTCCTTATGATATTTTATGTACACCATCGATCTAGATCTGACGGTCCTCAACTATTTCACAGATCCAACTAGTAGGTGAGATAACAACGTAGATGGGAGAAATTTTTTAATGCAACTTAGTTTTGTTCTATTTGGGTTCCTTCTTTCGATTTCTGCCTTCTGCATTCCTATGGAAGAAATTGGGTTGCAGAAACCCATATTATTTTAGACTTTGATTTCTCATCTTCCGCGTTTTTCCTTCCTCATTCCGCTAGTGGACTCCAGTTTGCCAAAACCCATATTATTTTCGACTTTGATTTCTCATCTTCAAAATTTCACTAGAGGACTTCAGGTTGCAGAAACCCATATTATTTTAGACTTGGATTTCTCATATTTCACATTCCTCCTTCTGCTTTTCTTCTGAGCTATTTGATTTCTTTGCGGGTTCCCTTCTTACCGTTAGATCTGTTCAATAGATTTTCTTTCAAACATTGCGGGTTTACTCTTAACCGCAGGATCTCTGTACAAACTGTCGATTCTTCTGATTCTTTTTCTTATTCATCTAAGTCCTCTGCTTATTTGTATCATATTCTATGTTTTTCATTCAATGACAACCATATCACAATATGATTTGTTTCCATATGATTTCAATACCTATCATAATTCCATGATCTATTTCCCTATTAAAATATGATCTCTTTCCATATGCATGTTCTACTTGTAATCACCAACTATCTATCATCTGTAGAAAAAAAAACTTCTCCCCCTTTGACATCAATGTCAAAGAAGATTCTATAGAACAACTACGCCAATTAAAGTGGACATGTTAGTTGGAATAAGATATGATGCCCAAGGTTTGGTGTAGATACTCAAATTGTGTCTTTGGTAATGGTTTTGTGAATGTTCGACAATCTATTCAGTAGAAGGAATAAAATTCAATTGAACCACTCTATATGTAACTCGCTCCCTTAAGAAGTGATACTTAATTGTTATGTGCTTAGCCTTTGAATGAAGGACTGTATTTTTGGACATTCGAATGGTGCTAGTATTATCACAATGGAGAGGAATTAGATTAACATATTTTACCTCCAATTCTTTCAGTGTCTGGACCATCCAGAGTATTTGTGTATAGCAGGTGGAAACATCAGTGTATTCATCTTCTGTAGTGGATAAATATATCGATTCTTGATTCTTACTGAGCCATGCAACTAAATAATCACCCAAGGAGAATGCACCTCCACTTGTTCTCTTTCTTTCATCCAAACAATTTTCCCAATCAACATTTGAATATGCAATTAGATGAAGATTCTGATTTCTAGGATACCAAAGACCATAACTTATTGTACCCTTCATATATTTCAGTATCCTCTTAACATTCACCAAATGAATTTGCTTGGGAGCAGACTGAAATATTCCTAGCATTCCAACAACTTGCATTATATCAGGATGAGATGTTGTGATGTATAGGAGACTTCCTATCATTAACCAATATGTTCTTTTATCAAAATCAGGTGAGAGATCATCCTTTCTAAGTTTACAACCAACAACCATAGGTGTACTAATAGATGACGAATATTCCATCTGAAATCTATTCAACATATCCTTCAAATACTTCTCTTGGGAGAGAAATAAACCTCTAAAACTATGAATAATGTGAAGACCAGGAAAGTGACAATTATCCTATCATTGACATCTCAAACTTAGATTCCATGGCATTAGAAAAAAACTGAACAAAAGAATCATTAGTGCGTCCAAAAATAATTTCATCCACATATACCAAAACAAATAATAGATTATCACCTTTAGATTTGATATACAAGTTACTTTCAATAATAGATTTCTTGAATCCTTTTTTCCTATAGATATTTATCCATTTTATAATACAAGGATCTTGGTACTTGTTTCAATCCATATAGATCCTTCGTTAGTTTGCAGACATTATCAGGATTGTTTGTTAGTTGGAACCCTTCGGGTTTCTCTATATAGATTTCTTCTTCTAGATCTCCATTGAGAAAAGATGACTTAACATCTATCTGATACACTTTCAAGTTCTTATGAATGGAATAGGAAAGAAACATTTTTATAGCATCCAATCTTTCCATTGGTGCAAAATTTTCAAAAAAATCCTATCCCTCAATTTGTGCATACCCCTTATCAACCAATCAGGCTTTATTCATTGCAATTTTTCCTTGTTCATTCATCTTGTTTTTAAACACCCACTTGGAGCCTATTACATTTTTATCTACATGTATAGGAACCAACTCCCAAGTATTATTCTTCTCCATTTCATCAAGCTCCATTCATGACTTTAATCCAATATTCATCCTCATTGGCTTCTTCAAAATTATTAGGTTTCATCGTAGATAGGAAACCAATCTGATATTGTTCTGAATCTTTAATCAACTTCCTTCTTGTATGAACTCCTTTATTCTTGTCATAAATTATCTGATTTTCATGATGATTCTTCTAAACGATTCTGGAAGGTGGCTTTGTTTCTGTGTGTTGTCTTGAATCTGTCTGAATTTTTGCACTTTCATAATCTGAGTCTAAATCTTCTTTTCCTAATTCTTAAACCTGTTCCTCCTTAACTTCAATTGTATCTTCTGTATTTGGTTCAACACTACTTATTTGAATATATTTTACATAGATTCCTTCATCTATTTTAATGTCAATACAATTAACCAATTTATCCAACCTCAGATTATAACAAGTGTATCCTTTACTATTTGCATCATATCTAAGAACATACCTTCATTAGCCTTGCCATCATATTTGCCAAGATGTCCATCATTATTTTTAATATAACATTTACTTCCAAAAACTTTATAGTGTTTTATAGAAGCAAGTATTCCAAACCATAGTTTATAAGGAGTCTTATCACTGTTTGGCGTTAAGTGTGATTTGTTAAGAACATGGACAGCTGTGCTACCCAGTATGTCTGAGAAATATTCCTTTCATTCATCATTGATCTTACCATATGTTGTACTAACCAATTATGTCTCTCAACTAATCCATTCTATTATGGAGTCCTTGGAATAGTGTATTCTCTTTTAATTCCATGTTCATCACAAAAAATTTTGAAGTTTCTTGAACTGAACTCTCCTCCTCTATTAGATTTTATTTCCTTCAGTCTCTTTCCTATTTGATTATGAGTCAAAGCCTTGAAAATTTTGAACTTTTCAAACGCTTCATATTTTTCTTTTAGAAAAGGAACCCATGTGATTCTAGAATAATCATCAATGACCAACATAAAATATATTTTTCTTCTTATGCCTTCCTTTCTTGATGGTCCACACAAATCCATATGTACTGACTGAAGTGATTTTTTTGTTGACATGAAGTTCTTGGATTTAAAATGTGTGTGAGTAAATTTTCCCATTTTACAAGGTTTACAAACAGTCATATGGCTTTGATATTTTTGGAAGATATTTTACTTCCCCATTTTTCAAAAGCTTGATTATCTGTTCAAAGTTTAAATTTCCAAGTGTCCTATGCCAAAGCCATATTTCATTTTACTTTCTTAGATGACTTTCTTCTTTTCCTTCTTTCCATATATATAAATTGTTTTATGTTCTTATGCCTTTTACAACCAACTGTCCCGAGGGTACAAATTTTATCTTACAATCTTTAGAAGTGAAAACAAATGCACATCCTTTGTCACACACCTTCCTGACACTAAGAATATTATTTTTTAGTCCATCTACAAACAATGGATCTTGGTATTTCCCTTTCCCATTACTCAACTTTACCATTCATTTTCCTTTAATTTTCCCTAGAGCATCATTTCAAAAAGTTACATTTCCTGATTTATTTTCACTTAGAGACAGAAACTCACTTTTATCACCAATCATGTGTTTGAAACATCCACTATAAATATACTAGGGGCCTTTTCTCCTTGAACAAAAAACACTAAGACACATTTGTTATTTTCTTTCTTCTTCCAAACTTTAGCACTTTCAGTAGAGTAATTCACTCTTGGGTCTATTTTGTAGTCCTTAAGATGAATGTTTGAAGCCTTGTGTCCAAAGTTATGACGAACATAACATTCTAGCTCATTGTATAGTAGATCAAAAGAGTTGTTATATCTATCATGCTTTATTCCTTTAGTTGTGAACTGAATTGTATGTTTTTTTTGTTTACTTGTTGACTATCTTGTTCTATGTCACAACAATTGAATGTTCTTTGATTGCATATTTCTAAAATTAAATGCACAGTTTTCAACTTTGTGGCCAAAATTAGAACAACAATAATAGTAACCATGAAAAACCTTTGGTACCCGAATCTTGGTTGTCTTCCCTTTTGTTGTCTTTGTTTGTGAGCAATCCTTGGTTGATAATTATGGTCTGAATTTATGATTTTGGTACTTCTTTCAATTGCTTTTGTTTGCATAGTATGTTCACATTCTGACTGCTTGTTGCTTGAACCTTCTTCATAGCCAAGACTTGCTTTTAACGATGGGGACCTTTGCTTACTCAGAATGTTGTTCAGTTCTTCTAAATCTTTAATACTTGAAAGATTTTGGTGATACAGAGCTTGAAATTTCTCCAATTCTTTCCTAGTTGTAACTACTGCTTCTTCCAAAGATTCACGTTTCTTTTTCCCTTTTGTTAATTGTTGTTTTAGAATATCTTCTATTTTCTTTTCCTCTTCTAATTCCAATTTTAACAGGCCAATATCTTCAATTGGTTCTTTACCATTCTTTTCATACTGCATCAATAATAGTTTTTGTTTCCTCTTATTTAGTCTTAGTATGTCAATCTCATCCAAAGAACTGATTAGTTCACCTTCCATATAAACCATAGATTCTTCATAATTCAGGTCACTTCCTATATATTCATTTCCAAAATATTCTATGGAAATACGTATGAATTTATTCAATTCATCTTCACAAAATTTATCACTATCTATTTCTTCTAAAGAATCAACATCATTTACACACAAGATTTTCTTTTATATTTAGTCTCTTTATTGT